>JAPSES010079061.1:0-27375 GCA_029822895.1 Maxillicosta whitleyi | reverse complement strand
TTTTGTTGATGTACTGTTAATATATGTTTGTGCATCATTCTTCTTCTTAGTGGGGAAATGCAATGTGTGAAGTAGCTCTAAAGAAACTAAACACATAAACACATCCAGAGACCTGTATTTGTAAATAATAAACTATATTTATAAGTCAGACAGAACTATATATGCAAATCAAACTTTAAGTGTTGGTAAAATGTTTGATGTGTATTATTTGGATCTGGTCTCTGATTATGTCTAGTTCGAGTATTTGTCATTGAGTCTGGAGAATCTCCCTCACTGATCTCCGTCTCCCTGTCAGGCCTGGTTCCACAGGTCCTCAGCTCTTCCTCAGTCTGGTGCTCCTCCTCTTTCTCAGTCATCCTTCTTCCCACCTGTTGATGGCGTCATGCTGCCACCAGGAACTTTCACCAACAGGGTGGCCTTCATTACCGGGGGTGGGACTGGACTGGGCCGTGCCATGACCACAACTCTGTCACACCTTGGAGCTCAATGTGTCATTGCCAGCAGGTCAGAGGTCAATCGGGTTAAACAGTTGTAATTTATATTTATGATTATCTTCAACTTTCAGTTGGATTTTATGTTAAAATACCAAAAAAATAAAACTGACATTAAAAGATACTTCCTTATGTCATTGAGACCAAAGTCACATGATTCATAGAAAATTTCCAGATTCTTTACATAATGTTTAAAAAATAATACTGACAAAAAAGCTTCAGAACTTTACAGGCTTTTTGCAGATTTTCACCCCCATTTGTTGGTCAAGTTTTGACTTTTTAAAAACTTGTTCTACTTATCAGAAAGTTGGATGTTCTGCAGAAGACAGCAGAAGAGATCAGCAAAGAGACTGGGAACAAGGTGATAAACCAGAGCCTAAACTGAAAGCTGAACCAGATCTAGAGCTGATATAACTGTCCCCTCTGTATTTCAGATTCATGCAGTTCAGTGTGATGTGAGAGATCCTCAGGCAGTTTCTCAGTGTGTTAATCAGATGGAGGAGATCACAGGACTTCCTGATGTAAGAATACACTAAACACATCGAGGTTCAGGTCTGTCTGATTAAACAGAACTGAATCATCTTTACATGACATTTTTAAATATTACTTTGCTCTATGTTGTGTTTTTCATGTGTGTAGTTCAGTTCATCATGGTATGTGTTAATTCTTTTTCTGTCAGGGCACAGAAGACACAGGGTGAACTTTTGGATTAATGGTTATCTATAGTTTCATATTGTTAACTCGTACCTGTTACACAATTAGGCTGTTGATGACATTGCTGTGTACTGCCTCCTGATTGGTACAGATCATCATCAACAATGCAGCAGGAAACTTTGTGTGTCCGTCGGAGCGTCTGTCCCCAAATGGCTGGAAGAGCATCACTGATATCGTCTTGAATGGGACAGCGTTCATCACCTTGGAGCTAGGAAAGAGGCTCATCCAGAAACAGAAAGGTTGGAGGTCACATTCATTCTGATCCAGAGACAGAGAGGTTGTAGTTCACTCATAGAAAGATCCTCTGTGACATCTGTTGACCTCAGAGGGGTCAGAGGTCACACAGAATTCACCTTAATGCCAGTCTTTGTTATTTATGGTATATGGTGACTTGAAAAATGCTATAAAAAAAAATCTAATCCATTATTATTATTATTATTGCTGTCTAGGTGCAGCCTTCCTGGCCATTACCACCATTTACGCTGAGTCCGGTTCTGGATTTGTTGTTCCCAGTGCATCAGCAAAGGCTGGAGTAGAAGCTCTCTACAAGTCAGTTTGACCTTTGACCTTTATTTACCTGTTTTGAATCAATCATCCTAAACCGCACACACCAGGGTATCTTCTAGACAATTAAACCATCAGACATATTTCATTTGAATGCTTTTACACTTTGGGTTATTTGCCTGCTTTTTTTCTGACTTTTTTTCTACTTATATTTTCACATAAATGTCTGTATTCTTCTCCTTACATTTTTTTAAACAGGCCTGCAATCCTTTATCACTTTGCATCACTGTGTGTCATCAACATCAACTGGAAAAAATGATAAAACAAAGTAAAAGTGATCTCATAGTGAATCCATATGTTAAACACAATTGATAAAACAATGTAAAAGATGAAACAAGATAAATGACACAAAAAGACTTTTTTAAATAGTGTCAGACAGTTGTCTATTATGATACTGTAGTAACAGTGTGACTGTTTCAGGTCTTTGGCTGCAGAGTGGGGACGGTACGGCCACAGATTTAACATCATCCAGCCTGGACCCATCAGAACCAAGGTACTGTCCACCAGCTGCAGCCTAGAGGTTTATTTATGTGTAGTTCTGTGTTGTTGTTTATCTGTCCTTGGTGTGTTTGTTGTCAGGGGGCGTTTAGTCGCCTGGATCCAACTGGAGCCTTTGAGAAGGGCATGATCAGTCGAATACCAGTTGGTCGACTCGGACAACCAGAAGAGATTGCAAACCTGGCAGCATATATGAGCAGCGACTACGCCACCTGGATGTCTGGAGCTGTAAGTTCATTTGAAAGTCCAGTCTTGGTTGAATGGTCAGACCTTCAGCATCAGGCGTAACAACACATTAATATTAATTTATAAACTACTTACAAATGACCAAATGTAACTGTTAGTAGTTCATACATTTGTAATAGTTAAAATAGTTATTATAGTGACCATTGTTGAAAATATTTGAAGTGATACAAGTCTTGTAACCAACTTGTAGGTTGATTTTAAATATAGAATAAATGTATTTTGAGATTTTGTTGTTCATTGTTTAATTACTATAGATGATATTGTGTGTTTTATTTGTTTTTTTTCAGGTGATTCGGTTTGATGGAGGAGAATATGTGTCAATGGCTGGAGAATTTAATGAACTGCGCAGAGTGAGTGTCACACAGAATATTTCCCTCTTTCTTTCCCTCTTCTGGATTCAGTTAAATTCTGATAGCATTGATAAGTGTTTTCTCAGATCAGGTGATTAAAATGACGTGAACATCCCTCAATCTTTCAGATAAACATGATAACATATATTTTTGTGTGTCAGGTGACTCCAGAGCAGTGGAAGATGATGGAGGCCATGATCAGAAGCACTAAAGGGTCCTGAAAACACTCTATTAGTTCCCCTTGAATTTTCTGCCCAGCAGGGGTGCCTGCCCACCTGAGCTGAGATAACCCATCACATTGAGGCCTGATATTAAAGACGACTGTACGTTTTTAATTAGTGACACATTTTAGCATTAGTTAAATTAAATACATGATTTATGTTTTTTTTTTTTTTTTTTAATGTTAATGTTCTATAAATTACCGTGTTTGTCACTTTATTGGTAGATGATCATTTTGTCATTTATGTATAGGTTTTTTGGGATTTTTTTTTTCACAATAAATGTTTCATATGAAGACTTTCTGCACTAGATTCTTTGAACACATCCCACACAAGGACATAAACATGAACTCCTCTTATACATAAATCAACACATTGTACATAAAAGATTCAGGAATTAATAGTGATTGATTGGCTAAGATTTATAGCGTTCCACTATGATTTTGACCATTAAATGGCTTGTAGGAATGACATTGAATCTAATGCAAAGGAAAAAGTGGCACAACATAAAATCTTTCATTGCAAGTCATTTGCTGTAGGAGACATAGTTTATTGTCTTGAAGATATTCTGCCCTGGGTTCATCCTTTGAGTAAATAGTTTGCAGGGTATTGGTACTTTTACATAAGTACTAAACTTTAGTACTTCCTCCACCCCTGATTACCAGACATCCCAAGTTCCAAAAACTCATTTCAGGGAGATGTGCATCAACTCCCCCCCCAAATGATAATGGCACGTAAAAAAAGACTCGAATCACATAAGGAGGAAAAATAAAGATGAGAACAATGTAAACATGCAACACAACAGAGACTAAAATGACATAAGCTGTAAAAAAGAAAAAAAGACAGATGTAAAACAATACAGCACTATGAAAACATGACATTTTAATGGACAACACTGTAATCAATAAACTAAAGATGACAGCTACAAAACAATCTGACTGATGTGAACAATATGTGAAGGCTTGCTGAATCAGTGAAATCTTTTAAATCACTTCTTTAAACACTTTATAGACTTGCTTTTATGTCATGATGTCACATCTGAATGCTGAATATTTAATTTAAGTGTTTTAGTTATGTGTTATTATATGATGTTTTGTTGTTTCTGTTTTTAGTATCTCTTTTTATACCTTGCTTCCTGCTGTTCTGCCCTTTTTACTATGTCTGTGAAGTACTTTGTAAACTCAGTTTTTAAAGGTGCTATATAAATAAAGGTATTATTATTATTAATATGACCCAGATGGTGAAAGCTAAAACAAATGTATGAAGAAAAATACTCAATACATGAGATAGGGGAGATAACACAGGTGGCTTGGGAAACTATTCTTACTTCAAAAGCAAACTCCCCATCCACCAAATATCATGTCACAACTGTTACAGGTCAAAGGCTGAAGAGAACATGTGCAACAGTCATGTCCACTAACTGTTTGGAAAGGGGATTTCATGCAAAAGAAGCAGCAAAAGACCTAAAGAAGAGATTCTGACCCAGGAAAGACAACCCGCTGACACATCATGAGCTCTGACCACAGTTCAATACATGGTCAAAATCTGTTAGAGAGTGGTAAGAAGTACCCCTGACTGCTCTCTACATTTCTAATTGTAGTTGCTGGACTGGGTCTTGTTTTGTCACTTGTTAACTTGTTGTTCAGCCAGGGTAAACAGTGTTATCTGAAGGCCATTAGTTGTCAGCTTCACAGGATGTTTTCCGCTGGAATAATTCTACCATCTTCTATGTGTAAGAACAGACTTAGCAGTAAGTATAGACTGGAAATGACACGTTTAGACAAAGACATACCTTAACTGATATTTTTGTATCAAAGGATTTGATCATTTTAATATCACAGTGCTTCCTCATCAGCATATGTTCCATTAAAACAGCTTCTCTAGACCTCTATTTTACAAAGTCATTGTTAACATGTTCTAGATTCACCGCTGTTCAAGATGAGTGTGACAGGGATGTAAGCATACTAGAACCAGAACTGGAACAGAACTAGTCAGATGTGGAGATAGATGTGGAAGTTAGAAACTACTTGATCGTTAAAAATATACTTTTATTGTGAAACGGTACTTTTACAGACTGATTTCACTGTGTTTTACTCTGAAGGAGATCTGGAAGACGTAAAGATCAGTGAGTGTTTATGCTCTGCTGCTGAAGACGAGAGATGAGCTGTCTGACGATCTTCTGCAGAACCTCAGCCCTCATTTTACTGATCTGAAGAACCTCCTCATAGTTCACCTTCTCCTCACGGCTGTAGTCCACAGACACCTATACAGGTATGTCACGACAAAGATATATCAGCACTGGTATATCAACACAGATACATTGTGTTGTCATTGTTGACCTCTGACCTTGTTGGTGATGAGTGACAGACCCAGAACTCTGAGTCCACAGTGTTTTGCCACCGTCACTTCAGGTACTGTGCTCATACCTGACAAGGAGGAGAAACAACACATGAGTCAGTCTGAGCCAAAGCTAAACTCTGTAGGTTTAATAAGGTTAAATAGCTCTAAGTGTTATCTATCACATTTCAACAGGGTTTTATCCTTCAGTGGTTGGTTTCTTCTTACCCACAGCGTCACAGCCCAGAACCAGCAGCATTCGGGCCTCGGCGATGGTTTCGAAGTTTGGTCCGCTCACCATACAATAAACTCCTTCTCTGATAAAGTTACTGCAGCCGAGATCAGTGCCAACATCTACAGCCAAACGACGCATCTGCTTACTGTAGGCGTCTGACATACACGGGAACCGGATCCCGAAACTGCAAAACGACAACAAACAACATTTGTAAACATTTGACAATGTGAGGTTCATCAGGCTCAAATTCTGGTGGTTCTGGTGGTTCAGGGAGCATGAAACATCATTTTCACACATGGATTGGCCACCACAGAGTCCAGACTTCAACCTCATTGGAGTCAACATTTTGGCTCCAATGGAGAAGAGTTTACACAGTAGTCTGACTCCCATCATCAATACAAGATCATATTGAATTAATGTATATTAATGCAACACTAGATGTAAATAAATATCACATGTGACATTGCATAAGCATTGTGTGGCATAAACAATGTTTACCGCTCATCATTGGGTCCACACAGTGGATGTTCTCCAGCAAAACCTGGCAGGTTGATGTGATCTTTGATAACCATGATGTCGCCAACTTTAAAGTCTGGACAGATTCCACCAGCAGCATTTGTCACTATGACAGATTCCACCCCCATCAGCTTAAACATACGGATGGGAAATGTCACCTGAGACAGGTCAAAAAACAGACAGGTCAACAGACAGATAATGTTACCTGTAGACTACACAATCACTATTTTTGTTGGTTTGTCTTGTTACACTTTTTTGTATTACTTTCTTGATGAAAGACTTCTAGACTCCACAAACTAGTTAGAACAACCCAAACAGTACCTAAACCTTCTGAAAACCTGGAGACTTTTGTCTTCAGTTCTATATCTTAGGTAGGTTTCTGACTTCTGACTGAAGGTATTCCATCTCAGTTGTTTCATCAATGATGAAACTGGACAACTCATCTCCTTTTAAAGCCCCCATCACATGTTTACACTTACAGAGTGGGCTATTTTGTCAGAATATCATTGGCTCTGACCTCTGACCTTCCTCACCTGACAAAGGGAGTATCCTTCATAGAGGTGGACACGTCCCTGCATGAACACGCAGGGCGCCCCTTCGACTGTCCCAAATACCAGGCAACCCTCATGACCTGGGACTGACACAGGAAATTACATCATGATGATATCACATTGAAAGAGTCCTGCCCCTCTGATAAGCCCCACCCTCGGGCCTCACCTGTGCTGACGGGGAAGTTGGGTATGTCCTGGTACCTGAAGCTCACTTTGTTGGAGACAGCATCAGCCAAAAGGCCAAGTCCAGAGCCACAAATCACAGCAACTTTTGGCCTCAGATTTGTCCGGTTCATCAGCCAATCAGTTGTCAGTTTGTAGTCCTCAAAGGAACAGCAGCTGAAGGGTCAAAGGTCAAAGACTTAGTAGCTTATGTTCATTCAGACAAAGTGACCATCATATTTTCTTATTTCTAGTTTTGTAACATTTATTAAAAGAGGTTTTCAGTGTAGTTTTTGTGGTTTTTTTTGGGGGGGTTCCTGATAATTAATGATGACACTTGGACAATGTCTAAGGTCTTAGATTGACTTCTATCTGGGTCCTGATGGACACTTGTTATTATTTTCATCTAGTTGTACATTGGATTTATAAAGTTGTCATCATCATCTACAATGTGATGTTCCATTATTCTTGTCGTTGTCGATGATCACAGTTTAATATATTTCATAACAAAAGTCCAAATATGTCATAAGGTACAAGGAGGACGGGTACCATTTTTAGTTTCTTCACTAGCAAATTGTTCAATGATAACTGTTTAATTTGGACATTTTGTCTTTAGAGCTGTTCAGATGAAGCACATGTTTCCATGTAAACCAAACAAATGAGTTTTAATGTATATTCAGTTTAATATGGACTTTACACCTGAACTGGAAACACGACCTACACTGACCTGCTGTGAAAGGGACACGAGTGTTTAACAGGTGTAAAGTGTAAGTTTCTTATAGGTAAGCTGATGATTAACAGAAACACACTCACAATAAATGTAAGTGCAGCTGTAGGATGAAAATTTTCTAACAGAAAAGAGACACGTGATCATGAAACATTCTGACAGAATTAATTACATCAAAAACAAACATTTTTCAGAATGCAGGTCCACAGAATTGCTCATTATTGTATAATATAACTAAATGTATAACTATATAAATAACTATATAACTAAACCATGTGACCAAATGTTCACCAGCCTGGGATATAAACTTAATTTAACTCACTGCAGATTTTTTATTCATTACATAAAGAACGATTGTTAAACTCATAAGGAAATGGATGGAAGGATGTTCAATATACAGACCATAATGAGATGAGCATAAAAGTTACTATACAAATTTATAAAACACACCATAAAAGAATATATAGTGACATTTCTCGACAAAAATAAAAACAATGCAAAATTACATAAAATAATAAAACGACTAAATAAACTAAAAAAAATACACATAACTCATAAATGAAAGCACTAATGAAATTAAAAATGAATGAAACAAAACATAAAACATCAACACAACAACTTAACAGCTTAAAAATATGACAAAAAATGACAACAAAACATACAACAAAACTTAAACATAAAACAAAACAATGCCAAAACAAACAAACAAAAAAAACCCAACAAAGATCCTTAACGCTACAACATAAAAAGCTGAAAACAAGAAAAACAAAAAAGAAATGGTACAAAACAAAAAGATGTATCAATATAGCAACAAAGCAAACCTTAAAAACAATGAAACAAAACACACGGTCATTCAAAAGACAACAGGTAACAGGGTCAACACAAAAACACACACTTATTTTATCCCGAGAAACCCATTAAATATCAGATATTTGAATAAACATAAATAAAAGTGGGCATTTTACATAAATTTGCAGCAAAGTCAAAGAAGAAAACATGCGATTAATTAAACAAACATTTAGCATTAAGCAACATTTAAAGACATTTTGGTTTATTTAGTGAAAATGCTCGTAATACAGTCTGTAAAGCCAAAGATTGAACAAGTTATTGATGAGATTATTGATCAGGTTTCAGTCTCACCAGTTTCCTTTGGTGTGCATCATTCACCTGTAGTAGAAGAGGAAGAAGAGGAAGACGAGCAGCAAGACAGAGGGACAGTACGAACCAGACCCCTTCTGATTGGCTGATTCACAGAATGCAAACATTGGCAAGTTTGCTGACTCTGCTAGTCTGTGACCTTTGACCTTTCCTGTTTGTACAGTCATGAGATAAAAGTTCAGCAGGAGGTTCATATAAATCCAAAGACAGTTAATAAAAGCGTCGCTTCCAGTCGTTAGGGGTAACCAGGTCTGTTATGACTGGATGGATTCTGGTGGATCAGTATCTGAAGAAAATAATATTTGGATCTGTAACATTTCATTCACAGATTAATACATTATGATGCTGCCTGGTGAGATCTGAAACCAACAAAATGATGGTTTGGATGAGTTCTCAGTTTGAGAGGAAAAAAGGAATGTCACAAACATACATCCGACTGTTTCACTGTAAAACACCACCAGAAGTACATATGTTCAGTATATGTGCGTATTTATACATACACTACATAGGTTAATAGGACAATATAAATAAATAGCATACACTATTTAATTTGATGCAAATTCATTTAAGTTAAAGTGTTAAAATATTATGTTTTATATACCTGAATAGAGCAGAAACTCTTCCCAGCTCAATATCTTAAGAACTTGCGTGAATAAAAAAACAAAATAAAGGAATTCTTATCAAAACAAAGGCGGTATTATTAACTGTAAGAACAGGTACAACATGCAAAATGACTCCTGGGAGCAAGTATCTTGAACAAAAGTCATATTTTCTTGATCTGTTAAAACACTAAGTGGGGGTAGCAGCAAATAAATAAATAAATAAATAAATAAACATTTCGCTTCAGTATTAAAACTCTTTGTTCAAGCCCATTAATACAGAGAACTTAGCGTGAAACACCACACATCTACAGTAAAATGAAACTTAAAACCTAATAACCTCTTTTAATTGTTACACACATGTATCAGCTGAATGACTGTTTCAAAGCAGCTGCAACGCCCTGACATACTTTTGTATTTAGTATACCTCCTTAGGGCTTTGAAGAAATATTTTAGCAGTTGAGTAATCTTGCATTTCAAAGGATATGAAAATAAAAAGACCCCTGGAAAAAAAAAGTCTGCTTAGTCCTTGTGAGGAAGAAAAACATATGTTTCACTGTGATGGTGAACCAGAAATGATACGTGAATGGATGAGGTGAATAGTTTATGGATCCTAGAGTCTGTTTGGATTCTCTACATCACAATTAACACCATCTCTGGATAGAAAACACTGAAAATATTCTGCTGTGGCCTGTTCTTGGTTGTTCTCATCCTCCTCCTTAATTTTCCCCATGTTTTTACAAAGTTATGGTCTTACCTCAGGTCTATTTTCAGAATGAGTAAAATTACATGATGAACTTTATTGTCCTCACAGTGAAATTTGTCTCATGCACAACATCACAACACTGCACTCAAGAGTTGTTCGGTATCATCTGTCAGATAAAGAGCTCATATTTTTAGAGAAGAATATTCGATGGGATCTGAATTTACCTTCTGAGCTCATATAAGGACAGACTGCTCATACATCGAACTGATATTCATTTCTCTCTATCACCTTCCTGGCAGTGTTTAGCACATGAGCATTTTTTTATTTTTTTTTTAGCTTTTAGTTATACAGTGAACTGACCAAACCAGCAGGGGGAAGTCACGCAGCAGAAGACACAGACAAATCATCACTGAGCCCATTTATATACACACTAAAACTCTGATCATTGTCATTATTCCTGTAGTTATCAGATTATTCTATTGATCAGGACTGTTTAAACAACACAATGTTATATGATTTATCAGATAACATTAGTTTTCTGATAATGAGAAATATGATTAGCACACACGTTTCTCCTCAATACTCTGATGTCTTCATGTACTGAAATTAGTTAGGCTACTTTGATCAAACAAAAAAAAAATTATAATGGAAGTGACATAGTTTAATTTGGGCAACAGACGAAAATAGAAATTTTGAGTCACTACATGTACTATTTAAAGCACCGTTTGACTTTCATCACACATTTTTTGTCAGATTTGGAAAAACATGACATAATTGTCACTAATCCATCCTGTGCTTACACACCTGAATCACTTCCCTCAGAGTGAACAATTTCAAAAATGACTCCGTCATAAATGCTGTCTGCTTGTTTACATAACAAACACTAATCACTTGAGCCTTTTTGGAGATTTTTTTTCCAAACTGCAATGTGGGAATTAGAAATTCCACACAACAGTTTTCATTGTCTTTTCATGAGTACAGAACCCAAATGTTGCAGTTACCTCCATCTACCGACTCTACTCATCCATACCCATGAAGACCCGAACATCCATCAGTGACTAAAATCATCCATGGATCTAAACTGTTTAATACTTCAGTCCATGTAAATAATTCGTTTAAAATAAAGTTATTCATCTTTTCATGGTCATCAGATATGAGCCATTTGGACATTCAGAAGCGCCGTACTTAATGTGGAAAATGCCATAAAAGTGGTACTGGGTCTTTATGGGTTAAAACAACCCTGAAGGACTGTATCATTTTATGTTGCAGCACTCTGGCTTGTTTTATTGCCAAATCTGTGAGAAACTTCTTTCACTTACTCACCATCTTTGTTGCTGCTGCGTGGAATTCCCATTCCCACTCCCACAATGTACAAAATTTCCGATAAGGCCCAATCGCTTTATCACTTTATCACTTTATCACTTTATCACTTTCTTTGACTCTAAAAGTTGTTTCTTGATGGTTCTCATCCCATTTTGTCACTTTCTGATTCTTTAGTCAAAGGACCAGTGGTGTTAGTTTTCCCAGAGTGACTCACCACTCCCTCTAGTGGTCACATTAAAAGATGCAATAAGATTAGAATGCTTTAAAAGAGGTCATGACAAAAACTGTGTAAAATTGTGGCAAGACATAAAAAGTGCAAAAAGAGACTTTTTTGCGCATATTTTTTGGATGGTGGACCAGTAAAATAGTCAGTCAAATTATGGTTTTATATCAATTAAGCAGTTTTTTGTTTTAATTTGTTTCCTGTGGAGACTTTTTTTTTTTTTTTAAGTTTCTGGGTCATGAACTGGAAAAAACTTGGGGGCTATGATTTAAGACATAGTCTCACCAGTACTTAAGTGTTTGCTGAAGTCTTTGTACACTTGTGTTCTTGCCATAACTTAAACTTTCCACTAGATATCACTATTCAACCGATTTAATCAGGATTAATAGTTCTTCTAATTAAATGCAGTTCAAAATTCATTATCAGTAACATCTGTTGCTGCTTTGAAATCCAAATACTTCTCTTTTCTGAGCACATAGAAGGTATTTACTTGAAAAAGAAAATGACTTCACTGATATATTAACAAACCTGAAGGAAATTTGTGTTGTTACAGCAGATTAATATAAAAACCACAGGTGTAAAAATACTGTAATGTTGCATCTTACTACTTTACCTTCTCAGACTGGTGAAAATTCATAGTGGATTAACATTGAGGTGACTTCTGCACTGATTGGGGAATAAATGTGGTCTCCAGCCTGTTACGTCGAGGGTGAAGTTCACTGCATGTTCAGTGTGTTTAGGATCAATGATTTTAGCAAACAGTAACTCATTTACTGTACATTTTCATTGTATTACATTATCTACTGCTTTGACATTACCTAAAAAAAGACACATTCACAGTGGTCACTGGTATTATAGTTCACTAGCTGGTTAAGTAATATATTACCAAACCCCAATGTGTTGAGAGTTTACGTAAAAGTACTTCTCTCTCTAATCTCAATAAGTCTGTGGGTAAATACTCTTTATTCCTTGGAATAAACACAGGTTTCATAATAGTTATTATAAGAAAGGGGATGATTATTATTATTATTATTATTATTATTATTTTTGGCTCATCTGTTAATTTGATTGTTTATTCCATGTCCAATGACAATTTATAGAAAGGGTATATATATATATAGATAGACATGTAGGCTGAAGCCATAGGTTATAATCCAAACCATTAGGAATAATATATATTTTTATCTATTAAAACAGTTAAAAGCTTTATTGTGTAAATTTATTGCCCTTTATTCACAGATTTGCTGACAGAAATAGCATAGTATATCCTTTCAAATAAAAATTTAAACATAGACTGAAATGTGCAGACTTCTTTTTAACTATTTTTGTAAAACCACTCAAGCTAATCTTTTTAATCTTTGTGGTGCTCAACATTAACGAAATACTTTCATTCTTAATCTTGAATTCTGCACATAGACATGGTTTACTCTAGTTCTGCACAACTTGTACCATAATCTTCTGTTTCAATTAAAGTTTTAGGAACAACATATAAGTTAATATTCTTCCTGAGTCCGCAGTACATGTAATGCACGTCATCTGCTATTGTTTACTGTATGTAGTGCTTTATTATTTTATAAAATTCCACTACTGTTTTTATGCCAATAAGAAGCCAAATGTGCTAATGTAGTTCAACAATAGGTCAACAATAATGTGTTCATTATGACAAGCTGCTGTTGGTCATTTTACGTAGTAGTATCCTGTAAACGTGAGGCTGTAGAACGTGAACTCATACTGAGAAATCCAATATTTGTGTCTGAATCAGAAATAGATTACTAAAGCTGACGTGCAATCTGGACTGACATCATGTCAGCGTGCTGAAGTGCAGTGCATGGGATGGTGCAAGAGCAGTCAGAGTTGGCAGGAAACTGAAAATAATGACTTTAAGTCAAGGTTAGGAATTCATGTCTGACAAGTTAAATAGCAAAGTCTGCCCAAATACATGATAAATGCTGTGCCATTAAAAAAAAAAAAAAAAGGCCAGTTGATGAGTTTCTAACCATACAGGAAAATTATTCCGACAGTACTGCAGATGATCCATTTAGAAAATGACTTCAATTACGTGAAAATGTAAAACCTGCATGGCATAAAGGTGGCATAATGGTGAACTACTTTAACAATGATAGTTTCTCATTTATTGGAATGCTTCACACAACTGTCTATTTAGCCTTTTTTTTTTTAAACACAATTTTAGTTTAGTTAATTTCAGACTCCAACACAATACAAAACATAGGAAAATAATCTTGCATTATTTTATTACATGGCATAAAATATGATACAACATTGTACCAATTTCAAGTGTTAAACTATCAGTTGTGGTAAATGAATATATTGACATTCCATGGCATGGATAGCTTTTGCAGCATCAAGCCAAAAACTTTAATGATACTTTTTATGCTATTTTATGGGAAAAGTTATATATTTACCTTGACCTGTAAGAGATCTGTATGCGTGTATGCCATTTAATCTTGGACAAAACTGTTTTGTTTTATGGCAGTTCATAAAAAAATGCTAAATCAAAAATTTTAATTATACAGTGGGAACAATGCTGACCCTGCTATAAAGTCCAGTCAAGTGCAGAGGTGAGTGCTACTGAGAGTCAAGTTGGTTTTGGCTGGTCACCTGGGCAGTCTGACAAATAATTAAATCTAGACTCACAATAAAGTCTGTAGATTATGATAGTGTTTATGGTCTTAAATGGTCTGAATGTGTCTGATATAAAGGTTGTGAACACAGATATGTTAAAAAAAACAAAACAAAACACTGTATTTTTATTATAAATTAACTCAAAAACACAGACCTCGGCCAAGGACAGTGGTCTATTATTTACCTTGTTTTTTTTTTTTTTTTAAAGCTCAAATAGATCCACAAATTTGGACTTGTTTACCCCTTTTTTTCTAATTCATCAGTTGGTGCCAGTTAGAAATTAGGTCATTATAATAATTTTTATTTAAACTGTATTTTACATGGGCCTGGAGCTCTCCAGTTTTATGCTGCATCATTGTTTAAGGCAGGGGTGTCAAACTCATTTTAGTTCAGGGGCCACATTCAGCCAAATATGATCTAAAGGGGCCGAAATTATGATAATGTTCACATCTACAAAGTTTCCTTAAAAATCTGAATAAAAGGAACACCTTAAATTTTGTTCAGAAAAATAAATGCAATTTAAAAAAAATATTTTGCCTCAGTTTATCATTTACACGTATTCGTTCTAACATACAGATCAGGGTCTATATACGGGACTATTTTTGACACATTTCAAGTTATTCACATTTTTTGGTAAAAGTATACTTAGTTAATGTAAACATTTTCATATAATTTAACTTTTTTTCCCACCAAAACAAAGAGAAAATTGTCAGTTGTTATTATTTATAGGATATTATGATCATGTTTTACTGCTCTGACCCACCTGTTTGTATGTGGAACCTGAATTAACAAGATTTTGACACCATTTATTGTTAATTCCTTCAATGTAATTTTTTCACAAATTCATCCCAGGGGCCGGATCAGACCCTTTGGGCGGGCCGGATTTGGCCCCTGGGCCGCATGTTTGACACCTGTGGTTTAAGGGTTCCTGCTAACAGATGGACTGAAAGAGAAACAGGAGTGCTCACATAATCTGCATACTGGAAGCAATGCATTCATTAATATATCTAGGAAAAATATATTTACATAAATTAATAAAGGCCTTAATTAACATATGAAATAATCTGTATTTGAATCAGTCATAACAATAACAGCACATACATTAAGACCACATTAGGGTGAAAACAGTTACTATTACTGTAGTATTATCACAAAGGTATAGTGTCTCTGTCTTCATTCCTTACTGCTTTGCTCATTCCCTGTGAGGCAAAATGCTAAGTCATCATTTTGTTGTCTTTTAACTTTATGATGCTACATATACATAGTTAAAGACACATTTAGGCCTGATGACAGTGTAATAACTCTGACTCTGCTGTGTCAGTCAGGGTTAATCAGTGATGTTTCTCAGAGAGTAAGGCTTTCATTGACCCATATACAGAACTCAGATGCACTGTGTGTAGCAAAGGTTAAAGAAGACCACAGATCTACAAGTGAACAAAGAAATGGGACTTTTTGAGGTTTTCACTTCTTTGGAAACTTGAGTATGCATCACGTAAAGGAAGTAAATACTTAGAAAAACAACTTTGTTTTAATCTGAAAGGTTTATTGAATGTAATACTCATCTTGTGATACCAATAATGTGTATTTTTACAGTGTTTTATTGACAAATAATTCTTTCGGTGACTAAAAGTATCAACCATGCTCAGCTCAAGTAAAAAAAAAGACTGTTTAACCCTTTAAAGCCTAAGCCTAAAACGGTCCGTCTTGACTTTTTTCTTATTTTGTCTAAAAAAAAAGGTTAGAGAATATTTTGTGAGGGAGTCCTTTTGCCAATTTTTCCTGAACATTTAGAACTTTCAAAATCTAGCAATCATTTATAATTCAGTGCGTGTTATAATACTGCTCAATGGGCTTATTCTCCAGTTTTTACTACAGGCGTGACTGAAATCACCATAATAAACCAATAAAGCTTATAAAGTGCAATGTCTCAGGTTTCAGAAACCATTGCAATGTTTTCGAATTACAGATACGGTGAAAGAGTTACCACCATCCAAACTCCAAATGCACAGAGTGCGTCAGGGATGACGTGTCAGATTTTAAAGAGATAAACATTTAATGTACTATGCTATGTTTGCACACACAATTTAATTTTTTTATTACAGCCTTCTTCCACATATTGCTGAAGCTGCATGTGCCTAGGGATAATATGTCCTGACTTGCTTCTCTTTACAATGGAGCCTAGACTATAAGAATTATACCTGTTATTACATCACATTATCTACTGGAATCTCTTTGTATCTACTGTTTGGGAAACTGGTGTTACACTTTAAGTCACTTAACACTGCCTTCCATTCACTTTGTCAGGACTTGTCCAAACCTTAGTCTTAACCCAAACTTGCTTAAAAACCATACTGTTACCATAACTTTAAGAAGACAATCTGAACTCTACTGATTTAATGATTCTGATTGTGGAGTCCAGCTTTATGTCGCCATAGTGTGAGTGTATAATCACAGCAAACACCCCCATCCACTCACTCACACACTCTGACAAAAGCAGTCGTCCAGCCCAAACCAGTTTTGTACTCAGAGATTTGGGTTCTCAGCAGGTAGGCCAAAAAAGAACAAAAGCACAACTGAATTAACCTGATTCAAGGAACTAATACTCACCAGCACTCAAGAAGGGAACATTTTACATGGGGACAAGTTGCCTTTGTAGACTGCCATGGGACCCTATATATACACTATGTAAGCAGTTTCTACAAAAGGTCAACAAAAATATTATTTATTGTCATATAACACCCTGTAGCAACGTATAGCCAAAATGTTCTTAGAACACAACAGAGACAAGACCCGTGCTGAAAGAAAATTGTGTTGCTCTTAAATGTGAAAGAATTACAATAAAAATACAATAAAAATGTTCTACTACCAGGAAAAGTTCTGTTTTGTAAATGCAATAACTGTCCTTATGTCACTTCTGGGTGATTTGTTCCTTATATCAATGCAATGATGCGCCTGTGGATGTCAGGGCAGTTTTTTTATTTTCTTTTCTTTATTTTTTTTTTTTACAACTAAATAAGATAGAAATTAGGTTGTTGAAGGTTCACAACTCTACAAAATAGGGGTAGCTTGCCCTCCCAGCCCCCCTTCCCCCATGGGCCCTCCATCCACCATCACCAAGAAATGAGTGTGTTCTGTTTTTAACAGTCACATCACACATATAACATATAGTTCTACCCTTAGTTTATTAGTTTCCAAATCTGTATTATCGTGTATATTTTTTGTAATCTGAAAGAAACATTCATTCATTTAATAGATGAAGATGAAAAATGGCAGCCAAGGAAAACCCAACAGGACCAGGGTTCCACCACTGGGCATATGTCATGGAAATGCAAGAATGGAGGATTTGAACAAAACTTATTGTCATTTTTCTCCTACACTGATAAACAAATTCATGTAAGACCATTTTATTCATGCAGTTAGGATTACAAGTTTACAAAATGACGTAAATATTCACATGTAAATGGACCGAGGGCTGAGCTGATACACTTTCACCTGTAACCTTTGTGTGAGCTTGCCTGTGTTTTGGCCATGCGCTCTCCCGCTGCAGGGATTGATTGACAAACGTTCATCCAGTTTTATTATCATTAAGACACGTATACTGTTGGGTTGTTGCCTGCATGACACAGACACAGGCTTGATTTGCAAATAAACATGCACTGGAATAATCCACACACAAATTGTGTAAACTCTCATACATTACAGGAAGTGAGTCTTTAGATGGATCCTAAAAAAAAAACCCAGCAACAATATGTGGTCATGATACTTTAAGTGACTTTTTTTATTTTTTTGACTTTATACTGGAAAAGGTGATTCCAAGCCATTTATATAGGCCATTATTACAACACTATGCACAATATCCTCTATCCATTTCCCCTAAGTATGAGACATTTAATAAAAAATGATGATCTCACGGTGTCACCTCACAGCAATAAGGTTTGATTGTTAAATGCCAGGACCTCATCGGAGCTTTGTGCATGTTCTCCCCATGTCTTTGTGGGTTCTCTTAAGTTCCTGCTTCCTCTCTCTACAAGACCTGCACTGCAAAAGACCCAAACAGCTCTTACTAACCAAAAGCAACTACTGATTTAAAACATTTAAGAACTGTTGAGCCAGTAATGCTTTCAATACTCTTAAATAATTCAGGTAAAATGCAATTTCTTAGTTTTTCATCAGCATCAGATATGTCTTTTTTAATTAGATAATTTTCTCCAAAACTGATTCACCAATAAAATCCATGTAGTTTAACAAATTACAGTGGTTTTAGATTATATTACATTACATTACATTGCATTTAGCAGATGCTTTTATCCAAAGCGACTTACAATAGAGGACATAAACATAGCATATAGCACTTGCAGATACAAAGTGTACAGGAAATATACAGAGTAATAGGTGTTTTAGATACTTTCACACGGGGCCAGGTAGAGTAGACAGACACATACGCACACGCCACACAACATACCATAGTCTCCCCCGCGTCTGGGCAACTCAGACATCATTGCAGCAAATGCTATAGTTAATGACGTCTCTTAGGACCGTCTACATTATCAGTAAATATATATGTATATGAAAATGATGAAATTTCACCAAAAAATGCAAAAATGTGGGGGATAAAATTTTAATTACAATCACAATACAATTGGTAGTTGCCATTAAAAGTAGTGGTAGGTTTTTAAGTGTTAACAAGTTAAATATTCAGTCTACATTGCTGAATCCCACTGGGAATGACCGTATATGTCAGCCCTGCAAAGGAATGGTTGGTACCTTGCGATCAGCTACAACACCCTCTAGAACATGAATGAATGATAGAAGAACGTGGAAGAAACCTGGACAATAAGTACAGTTAGCTCAGCAGGTATCAGACAGATGTTACATGATCCCTATCTACTACTCAGTATGGATTTTAATCGCAGCAACATGATTAATGGTAAAAATGTATTAACAAAAAATGCACATAAGCAACACACAGTCAGGGTGAAACAAAGAATGAACTGTGTTTCTTACTTTCACAGCTTGTCAAGACAGTAAACATGCAATCTAGGTACACTTCAAGTTGAAGACATTTTGTTCAGTTTGTGATATTTGTGACAGTTTGGAAAATATTGCACTGCAGCACAGTAGCACAGCCCTCTTGAAGTTGTGTGGGTTGCAGGAAATCTTTTGAAGCTAACTGTCATGGTGACAAAATATTAATCATTTTTGTTCTTTGATGATTTACTGAAAATTGATTTTTTTTTTTTAATTTTTTTTTTTTACAAAATAATAATGGAATAATAATGTTAAGGTGAAAGTGTAGGACGCATAACACATTTTTATATTATTATATTTTATATTATTATTATATTGTTTTCATTTATCTGTCTGAGGTAGCCTTTCTGTTCATAGTTTTCTAAAATGTCAAGGGTTTGTTTGACACATGCACATCCAAGCATTTATATCATAGGTCTTAAATCCAAATGTTTATTCATTATGTTATTATTTTGTACGTCCTCTTGCACTGTGTTTGAATAAGTGCGTGTTCTGTAGCCAGAGGGATGGGAGGCAGACTCATGGAGGTTTTCTCATGTCTGGAAGCAGGCATGGGCTGAAAGGATTTACAGGAATTGTGGTAGAAGTGACGCAACAGCATCTGCAACAACTGAAGCTGCGGCTCACTGCCAAACAAGTGAAGAGGGCTGTTTATATGCAACTGCATGTGGGTACATGGACTCTCATTTGTGGAAAACCACAACCTCTGTAAAGGCCAAACAATAACAGCAACTACTCGTCTGTGCACGTTCACATGTAACATCATTGATTTTCTGTATTTTGGATAATTGGCTTGAAATCTGTTATTATTTCAGACTTGTAACCACAACAAGCTGAGTGCATTTCATATGTCAATTTATTTATTTTTTGCTTTATACTTTAAGAAAGTCTTAAACAAACTGAGTAAATACATAAGTTATTAAATGAAGATGATGAAAGAACTGCATGGGTCATGTAAGGCGGTGAAGAGCTCATTTCAGTCATACCAGATCTATCTGCTCACGTCATGAAATACAATGAGCTTGAGGGCAAAGTAGCTTCAGAAAACACAAATGTGCTGGGTTTTTCCAGGTCATTTTTCTAAACTTCATATTATTATTCTCTAAAAATGTAAACTGGGTGTATGCACACTTATACAGCGTTATCAAGTACACATCAGGGTTACAATGGATGTATGCTTGGCTGCTGCTGTTTGCAAATGCATGTCTTTTTATTTTAGTGTTCTGTATATATGTATATCTATATCTTTGCCTATTGATTGGGGGTATGTGTGTCAGAGCGAACACTGTCTCAAATTGATCTCCTCCACTTTTTGGTCTTTTGTAATAACGCAATGGCCGATTGCTGACCCCGGAGTGTCCTATTGTATCTCCTGACCTGATATCTGAACATGAACAAAGTTTGTACTGAAATTGCTATCATCGGTGATCATTTTGGCTGATGACAGTCTTACTAGTGTGCACCTAATGCTTAAGTTGTGGCAAGTTATATTATGTTATTTTATGTTGTGAAATGGTTGTTTTTGATTTGAACAAATATTTGTTTACCAAGAAAACTATTTTTTTTGCATTTCAACTGTTTTTTGCTGCCAGTAGAAACACATACAAAACTAAAAACAGGCAAATTTGGAAATAACATCCTCAAAGCAGCTCTAACAAATAGGATTAAGCTTCAAGGACTCAATGTGTTCAAACCATCAGGCTAACTGGTAGTCATTTGTGTTTACTTAGTAATCCTAATGACCACAGATGGAAGAAACAGATAACTGTGACTGTGAGTATTAGTGCAGAAATACAATCATCGGCACTGTTAACTGATAAAACCTGAAGGGCAGGTATTGATCACTGATCATTTATGAATGGTCAACACAGACAACAAGGCTGGATGTTTTAATTAAATCCTGACATATATTTTAAGACTAATCATAATAGAGATTGTACTAAAATTGATGTAAATGTTAAATGTGGGGAAATATGTTACATAAACAGTTGAATGGAATTTACATACATATAAATGCAGCATTAATTTGAAACTAAATTCTGCCCTTCATTTAAACTCATCACATCATCATTGAAATGCCTTTTGCAAATTCCAGAAAGTTGCACACTCCTTAAAATCTAATATTAACCTAGCATTACTACAGCCCACAACTGCCTAATCGTACTTCTTTCTCAATGCTCCAAGAATCTGATATTTAGCCAAATGGTTAAACACTTCCCTATTTACCTTAAAAAGATACATAGTGAAAAACAGACTCACTGCAAGAGAAAAAAACAGTAAGTAGCAGATTGAGGAATGAATGTTGTAGAAGGTAATGATGGAAGAAACAGTGCAAGCAATGTATTACAAACACACATATATAATCAAAATGTCTTTAGTATCATCATATGACAAGATTCCTGTCATTGTCATTATTCAAATAAGGAAGTGAAAAGAGCAATAGTCCATTTTTAAGGCTCACTGTCGGTGAAAATGGTTAAAATTCAGGTCCATAATGCTCTATTGTCCCAGAGGAAATTGTTGGTTATTTACTTATTTATTTAAACTATCATGACCACATGTTATTTAATATTGCTGCAAAATGTAGGAGGGTATAACAAACAACAAATTTATTTGAATGTGTAGTTACTATAAAGTATAAACTAGTGGAAAATGGTTGTGTCCATATATATGTAGATGTGTATACATTGGTTTTCACCTCCAATGGGGTTGGGAGAGACATCTGCAGGCTATAAGAAATACAGATAGACTGGAAGACAAATATGCAGGAGTGATCTATAGATGCACAGACAGAAAGTCATTTCGTTCAGCCACTGTGTGACTACTTTGACACAGTAAACTTCCAGAACTCTGGCTAAACCAAAGGACAGGGACCTGAGCAGGTCAAGTTAATGTGTCACCAACTTTGGCTTTCAGTCACCATTGTGAAACTCTTGTGTTAATACGTGCAAGCCATGCTGAGCTGTGAAGGGAGAAAGGGAGGGTTTATGGTGAAAGGGGCTTATCTCAGCGATTGATCCGCAGGTATAAAATGCCTGCAATGGCAGAGACTCAGTGTGGATATGCTGCTGCAGTACTAAACCTCCAAACCATCTCCTCTCCTTCCTTTCCTCTTCCAGATATTTATCACACCTTTTTCTTCTTCAGACAGCCATGGGAGTTGCCTACAGCGTTGGAGAGTAAGTGATAGGATTCACCACAACAAAATGATGCCTTGTGACAGCACGTTATGAATATATGGGTTTTGATCTGAAACAAGATTCTGGATACCATGATGCAAATTCAGTAAAATGGCAAAAGTTTAGAAATTAATTGAATTATCTAACTTACCTTAAAATGAAATGAAAGTTAAAGTTACACTAAAACACACACTTAAGCAATTTGCGTTCTGCACAGTGGATGTAATCCTGTTCACATATTGTGCTAAATTATTTATTCTTTGTTAGAAAGAGGGTGGTTGGTTGTAGTGTTACTGACCACATATGCAACAAAAAGATAGAGAGTGGGAGGCATCCTGTTATTTCATACGTCTAGAATGATTAACACCTCAAACATTCAAAGTGTCTTACACTTCCTTGATAGTCATGTCCTGGCCTGTCTTAACCGATTTACTGCATTCTTTTTCTTTTATTCTGTGGGTTGGTCCAACTGCCGCTGGGATTAAGATTCACATTAGATTAATTGTGCATTCACATGTGATGTATGTAAGAAACAAAGAGCAAACCTAAATTGATAATGTGTTTTTTTCCCCAATAATGCACAGTAGAAGCTATACTCTTTTGTTTTGTCATTATGTTATCTTTTGTTATTTTATTTAATTATTTGTGCAAACACATGCCGAAATGAGATGTGCTTCCATTTACATCCTGTCCTCTGCTTCTACAGGGTTGACCACCTCTACACCTTCTTTGTGCAGTGGTCACCAAACATCTACAAGGGAAACAAGAAGCACCAGCATCCACCCTATCTCACTGGAGAGAAACATCAGAACCACTATCTGGTCGTGGAAAAGGACAAGGTGGCAGTCATCAACAAGCTAATTAACAACCCTGTCAACCCTTCTGCCAAAAACTGGAAGGTAAGGGTGAAATTAATGTACAAAAAGGTATGCTGCAGAAGATTAACCAAAATATCAAGAGAATTTCTAGCTAAACAACCCATAAAGCATCCTAATTTACAGTAACTGAAGCACCAAAGTGTTTGGCAGATGTCCCAGACATGGTGGGAAATCCCACTCTCTCCACATATGGGCATCCTGTCTTCAGCTGCCTCCCACCATAACAGAAATGCACGTCATCTTCCTGTTTAAAGAAAAAAGAAACTATATTTCTCTGAGCCAGCCAATGAGGAGCACCCCTCCTTCCTGTTTCCAACCAATAGAATATCAAATGGAAAAAAGTGAAAGTAACAGAAGGCATACTAAAGTAGCGGGTGCTCCATCTGGTTTACAGACATGTGGACCTGCAGAGGGCAAGGCTTGACAGAGAAATCAAGAGCTATGAAGCTGCTACCAGACAATATCAAGGTTCTTTATTTTGCCAGTGATTGTGTGGAACCGTATGTTGAGGTAGGACTTTTATATGGCATGTATTAAGTGATAAACTGCATGTGGGAGGTAGAACAAACCTTATACCTGAGATTTTAAAAATGGTATTTTTATCAGCATTGTTCCATTCATCTTCCTGCTTAAATGGTGCTGTATTAAATACGCAAAAATACAAAGTAAACAAAAACTTTGAAGAATCATAATTTAGATTTGTACTCATACACCCTTATTTATATACAAGATAAGATGCCATCTGATGTTTGTTCATGTGCATGTTATATTTCTTCATTTCTACTTTGCTCTTCACATTCGTTACCATGCTACATTTTGTTGGAAGACCTTATAATTGCGCAATGATTTAATGTTAGATAATCTAAACAAACCTTGTCGTTCACCCATAATGTGAGGTTTTGCACATCTGTTTTGAGAATGGGTCACACCCCATAACATCCTGTCTGTAATATAAAGGTAAAGCAGAAGAGATATATCAATGTGTTATTAAAAATTCCAACTAACCAATTTTTTTTTTATTCTTGTGACCTTTTCCAGATTATCACAGTAAAGGACTCTAAGCGCCGTCTGAGTCTGTGCAGCTCAGACGACTCTGAAGTGGAGGAGCCAGAATACCATGACGATATCAACGATGTTCTTCCTGTCCTGTGTGACCACAGCCTTCTGTTGGATGACCATCACCTGGAGAGAGTAAGCTACATCTGCCTGCGTTTAATTTAGTCTAATAGGACAGATAAAGATTACAGCTATTAACTAAATTTTATTTCAACAGCTTGTGGCTCAGATGCCACCAAGGACCGAGGGGCATCCATGGCATCTGGTCTACAGTACGGCGGTCCATGGTAGCAGCCTGAAGACACTGTACAGAAACATGGTTGGTCTGCATAGTCCTGTGCTGCTGGTCATCAAAGACATGCAAAAAAAGGTTTGCATCTTAAACTGTCTGCCACACCCAGCTGAGAATGTGTTTCACTAATGCCTTGATAAACCATAACCTGCTGTGATTCTTTTTATGAACTGTTTTTTTTTTTTTTCAGGTATTTGGAGCTTTTTGTTCAGATCCATTCAGAGTCAGTAAATACTGCTACGGCACTGGAGAAACTTTCCTGTTCAGCTTTAACCCTGAGTTCCAGGTAAGATAGTTTATTTGTGTTTGGTTTCCTTTACAGTCATATTATTTTTTCAATTGTTGGTTAGTATGCAGAGGTTTCTTATGTATACGTGTCTAATGTGTATCTGATTTGGCAGTCATACAGGTGGAGTGGAGAAAACTCCTACTTTGTGAGTGGCAACATGGAATCTTTGCAGATCGGTGGAGGAGGGTATGTATTTTTAATTTTTTCCTAATAGATACAGAAAGTCGCATTTTTCATTGTCATAGAGTAGTGAAAAAAGAAAATTATATAATAAAGATGGTATCTTCCGTTTGTTATAACTGACATTAGCGTAACAGAAAACACAAAAACTCCCTGTATCTCATATAAATGTGTGATTTCCACTTTAGGGGTGGTTTTGGTCTGTGGTTGGATGCTGATCTGTACCGTGGTTCAAGCTTTTCCTGTCCTACTTTCCACAACGCACCTCTCTCGACGCAAGAAGATTTCCTTGTGCAAGATCTTGAGGTGTGGACTTTGCAGAACTGAGAGACTGAAGATCTGCAAAGAAGAACCACTATTCTGTCTGGTCTTGGACAATTTCAAGACCAGTGCCAGCCACTGCTGAATGAAACCTGATAGAGCCTTAGATGTAATCTGTGTATCTGACCTGCATGGAAGCTGCTCTAATGGTTCTCACGATGGACTTTCACTTAACACTGGTGTGATCTGCGCCTTTTTCTACTCCAAGAAACTGGCCAGACAAAGTCCTGTGATTGAAGTCCTGCTGTGGAAAGTCCAGTTAATAACTGGCACTTGAAGCTTTAAGACCTCTAGGCTGTCCCTTGGTTCTGAGGGGCATAATCACAATAAAACAGGGGAATGCAATGTCTGTACCTGCTGTAAGCACATTCCGGATTTTAGTCAAGTTTTTTTTTTTTTTTAAATGACAAAACAGCCACAGTTGTTTTGTAATGTTCATAGTTCACAGTGAGTGCATATATCTACACATATCTGGCTGATTAACATATAAGCAGTACAGACAAAAATGTTATACTAATTAACTTATTCTCACAGTAAAAGCACTGCAGTAGCACAGAACCCACAATGTCTTAAGTAGACTCAAATTGTACATTTGTGTCAGATCCAGTTTTTATGTTCTCAATATGAAAAAAAAAAAAAAAAAAAAAAAAACACCTAAAAAGAAAATGCTGCAGGTAATTGCCTCACAGCTTGGGATGCAAAATAAAAGTTTAGTATTGCACTATAAACAATGTTATCTGTGATGAATGTTTTTGCGGAAGAAGGGACCTCAACTGATAACTGTCACTTCTGTTTTTTAACCGACGCCCGCCTGCTTATTCACAGAGATCAACTTAATATGCTTTAAGTCAATGAAACATTTCAAATGTTTTACATGTTGTTTTTGATATTTTTTCAGCAAAATTAAACAGGAAAGCACAAAAAAATATTCATTCATATGTTTTTCCTCTGTTTTTACATTTAATTTTGTTTGTGTATGAATTTAAGTCTGACAGGCAGTGCTGGCGCTGTTGATATTGTTTGACTGAATTTTATTAAAAGTCTTTCCTGCTGACATTGTCTAAAGCAATCATATTTCATAATAAATAAACACACACAGTCATTATAAATAAACACATCATCTCCACCCATTTGGAATTTATATCTGGTGTTGCTGATCTTTTACCATAATGAAGTCCAATATGGTATAATATACTATAATATAGTCAATAAACCTACCTTGTAATAAAGTACAAAAGTGTTAATTATTATGTATAAGAGTTCCGTTTTATTAATACGAACAGGTATGGACCCAGACAACAGGATACTGCACCCTTAGGACCATTTATTGTAGAAAAAGTGCATTTTATCTATCAAAAAACACATATACTTAAACATAAAATATGCTGCTAAGTCAACATTGCTGTCCTTTACCCCAACTTTAATCTAATTGAATGTCAAAATATTACAAACTATCAGTAGGATAGAGTGTAATTAACCACATGAAGTGAAAATTCATGGTGGAATCATAAGTCAAAGTCATAAGTATTGTCATGTACAGGTATTATTAGAAGACGTGTGAAACGGCTAAAGTAAAAAAAAAAAAAAATTGTCAAACGATGTCAAAAGTCAAATGAAACCACAGGAAACCATTACTCACAAAGTACAACAATATGCATCCTTTTTGATATTGATACAGGAATGCGTTGTGTTGTTTCCTCATACATATAAATATTAACATCATTCTAAACCATTTGAAAGACGAATGAAATCGAAGATAGAAACAGAAACATTGCAGAAATTGGGAGGCTGATGAAGTAAGAATTGTAATGTTGAGTAACCAAAGGAATGTGGACTGAAGAAAAGTAAGCAGACACAGAGGGTGATCATAAACACATTTCAGGGAAAGGGT
>JAPSES010079038.1:0-27396 GCA_029822895.1 Maxillicosta whitleyi | reverse complement strand
GACAAGTGTGTGTGTGTGTGTGTGTGTGTGTGTGTGTGTGTGTGTGTGTGTGTGTGTGTGTGTGTGTGTGTGTCTGTCCTCTTGAGGAGTTGTTGGGGTTCCTTTATTAATGTGCTGACAAAGGCATGTAGAGTTGGTGGGTCACTTCTAAACAAGCACAGAGACCCAGGCAGCGCAGCTCTGAATTTAATGACTACATCTGCACCTGAAGAGCAGAGGGAATAAAAGACTTTAAGAGCCAAGCAGTTAATCCTCCAACCTCAGCATTAATGAACAGAGTCGAGCACGAGCCCAGCAAACTGTTAAGAGTCGCACTTGCCACAACAGTACATGTGTTTCTTTGTGTTTGTATGTGTCTGTGTCGCATACCAAACTTGTCTTTTATGGCTGAAGTTCCCGGGGCAACAATTTCCAGCTTCATTACAGCGGTTAGAAATGATGAAGTGCATTTTACATCCGCCTCGAGTCTGGTTATTTTAATCTCCTCACTTTGTCCCATTATTTCCCAGCTTTACGTGCCGACGTAATTTACATGTTAATTACGAGTTTGATTGAAAATGGCAAGTATTTGCTACTTTCAGGCTCATAATGCTTTTTTGTTGTTATTGTTGTTGTTGTTGTTTTTGGTTATTGTAAGAATTTTGGACATCTAGGACTCCGTTCAAATAATTTTCAATGGACTAAACCTTTGTTCAGTTACTTGACAGTAAAATAAGCAAATAAGAAATGTGGCATTTGTATTGGAATTGATCTATTTCAAATGTGCGAAAGTGAAATAGAAGAATTGTATACAGTACATGTGCAGCAAATTCAAATAAACATCCATGTCTCTGAATAGTACTGGACTGAAAAGGAAAAGGGGAGAAAAAATTATATAATCCTTTTTCTATTATGACATTAAGGCTATGTTTATATTTAGCTGAGTATTTTTTAAACGGAGATATCCTCCTCTCCGTTAAAACAAAGAAAAAAAAACATTTATGTGGCAAAATCTATAGCATCAAGAGTATGCCAGGCCTGTAGGTGGCAGTGCGGTTTCGAGTACCATTAATAAATGAACCTATGGAAATGTAGTTTTGCTGTCAGCCAGTGACTTTATTTACAATCTTCTCTGATGTGACAGAGGGGATGAAAATGGGCTTGAACCATGTTTGTTCTGTAGTCATTAACTGCTGCATCTGTTTTTCAGTCGTCTTTAGGTCATGCAGAACGGCGTGAACTGATGTAAATTATGACATTTACCTTCTACTGAACTGAACAAAACAGACAAAGGATAAACAATTAAAATAAACAAAATATGCAGTATGACAATGTGGAAACATCTCATAAAAGCCTTATTTTATATCAAGTAAATACGTGAAGATCCTGTTAAGCAGATGTAGTGGGCGCTAATTAGCTAAGATGCTAACATTAGCTAGCACCAAACTTCCTTATTTTCTCATTTAATTCTTATAATTTCACTTATCAGCTCCATCCTCTTCCTCTAAAATGGACCGTCACATGTGAACTTGGTGTAGTATTTCCTTTATCCTTCCAAGATTCTCCATTTTTGTGTTTCCCTGTATTTACACGGAAATGCGACTAGGGAGAGTAGCTAAAATCTCCACAAACACAGACAAAAATCTCTGTTTACAAAATCCACAGCTACATGTAAACGACCTTAAAACTGAACTGAAATACTTTACTTTTTATTATGCCCTGCAACATCAAGGCAACTTTAAAATCAATAACAGGCATGACATCTGAGTGACTGTACTTATATTTTTTTTACTTTTATTACTTATAATTTTGTACTGCTTTGTATTATTACTTTGCAAGAGTTCAACATGAGAGTGATACCAACACAGATGTTTTCCTCTGAGCTCATAACCCACACATTCACTTTATGTTGCCAGGAAATTTTTCTTGCTTTGAACAATATTTGAGCTGTTTCTAATTCTACCACATCCACGAACTTCAAAGCCTGGGTCTTAAAACGCTGCATGAGGTCCTAGATTAACTCTCCTCATGGCCCCTTTTGTGTTGTATGCATAATGAGTGTATGGTGCTTAACAGTCATTCAGATACTGTAGCATAACTGTCTATAATGCCTCTTGACAGGATGTGTGTGTGTCCTGTTTCGCTAGAGCTGCAGCTTTGTTCACATTAATACTTGTGTAGATTTTCAGATCAAATATCAATCACATCTAGACATGTGTCCTCTAATTCTGAGCCATGTTTGACTATATCACCTCTGATTTCTTTTATGTACACATGCACAGATGTAAAAGAATTACATAAATCAGATTAATAGGCATACATGCATGAAAACATCAGAGTATGGTAGACAAATCTAGGTGTGTTGATCTCATTTCTTATACATAGATAACTGCAGGTGTCTGATAATGTATGTCAGATTATGCCATTTACAATATTACCTGAATATTTTGATAAGAAGTCGGATAGTTTTAGTGAATGTAAACAATCTCATTGAGCCTCTTGTCATGACCATAAAACTCCAATAACTGGGAGTAATTGGATATTTGTAATAATCAGATCTAGAATATTTCCATGCACATCACAATTGTGATAATCAATAAACCCAGATTTAGACGCTCCAGTCCATTATCGGAATTTTCTCGGAGAATGTATGTATGTTGTGATGGTAGACTTAAACTTCCTGCTTTCTTCTGCTCATGCTTGACTAGGTAATATCCATTCTCTATGACTTTATTCCACATGTGCAGATGTAAAAGAATGAAATTAACCAGTTTACCTTGTATACATGCAGGAACAAATGGGAATATTGAAGAGAAATCCAGGTGTGTTCATCGGATTCCTCATGATCAGATACCTGCTGTTAAATCATAAATCATATCAGATAATCAGGGTACCTGTGAATTTACAAATCTGCATTTAATACCTTAAAAAAGTATTCAAAAGGTTGATATGGTTGATTTAAAGTTACGCTGCCATAGACTTGTTCTCTGTATTGTGTAAATATGTCTGAGAAATGTTGAGGCTGCAAAAAAAATAACATTAGTCGACTCAGTCCCATCTGTTCCAACCTGACAATTTATACTGAAATTATTATCGCTAACTTTGCAGAAATTATCATAGAACATTCAGCCCAACACCTGTGCAGCTGTTAGTCATGTGCACGAGTTTGGGAACTTTAAGAGATAGAAGGGAAAAGTAAGCATGGAGACGTACAAATGTAATAATGCCTGGTTGGAGACAAGGTCATTCTAGCTGACACGAGTGGAGGGTAAATTAATACATTTTCATAAATTCTAGGAGTCCTGAATATTTGCTAATATGCACTGGAATAAAAGGGGGTCTAAAAATTATATAAAAATGCTAAATGTGAGGGGAAAAGATGCTCAAAACAGGTGAAATATCTGTCCATGCATGCAGCATGATAATTTCACTTGACAAGATTTCTTGTATTAAGATTGTTAAATCTATAAAGCATGTCTACAGACGTATGAACACTTAAAATAAGATAAATTATCCCAACACTTCTATAGCTAAATGTTTTTATCTTGGTAAGAACCAAATAATTTGCAGTGTGGCTGTGAAATGGGCATTAAATTCTGTTCTTTGGAGTCTTCAAATGGTTTTAAAAAGTCTTAAATATAGTACAGACCTGTAGCAACAGAGATAATACTGTTTCCATGGTCACTTGAATAATCATGTCAACTCCAGAAATCAGGTAATGACCGTAGTTTTAGTGTAAATGTAAACAGTCTCATTGTCTATCATCATTTATTCATGAATATAATTAACTTCCCAATATTTCATGGTTTGTAAATACAGGACAGTGTTACACTCAACGTCCCAGACTTTTTTTGTTTTTTTTTTAATTTGAACCAGCCACCCCTCCCCTCTCATGTTGACACTGGATTTTTAGATTAAATCCACTTTGTTGGTCCATTTTAGTGTTATTTTTTTTCCTCACAAATATGCATTTATACTTCAAGGCAGCAGGGACTTGAGTAAAGCCCGCTTATGTTCTGACTCGATGTTCTGTGCATCGACATCTGGATGCGGTGGCAATCTGCTTTGATGTTCCCACGGCGATAGCTAGAGGCCACGCCGAGCAGAGGCTTGGCATGGCACATAATCTGGAACATGTGCAGCACCAGATGCAGACGTCTCAAAGAGCAAACTGATGTTGGATCCTAGAGCCGCCGAGGGCCCGCCTCAGCTACATCTGTCCATCAGTCTGACTGTCTTGTCCCATCACACCCCTTTTTTGCGTAACTTCCTTTGCGTTTCATCACATATGTGCCGATAACTAGATGCACAGTGAGAGAGAATTAGTGAATACATAAGAAATGAGATAAGCTTTTCAATGTGTGTTTTTTTTTTTTTTTTTGCAAGTCAGTTATATTAGAGCTATTCTAGTGTTTAATGTACTAAATTAATACTCAGAGAGGAGTTAGGTTTGTCGAAGCAACCATTTCATCATTATTTCTCAGTAATGAGAAACTAAACTTGCCCTATCCACCTCTAATTTCCTGTCTGCTTCTTTGTTACTGATATAATACAGCCAAAGCCTCTAAAAAAAATAAATTAAATCTTCATCCTGGAATTGAAATTCAGCCTTTGAAAATATTATTATATAATTAGACATTAAACAACCACAGAGGAAGTGTGTGTTTCTTTTTAAACTTGGAATTATTCACCCAAAAAAGTAAAAGCTACTCACTCCTTGATTATTTCTCTCTCTCTCTCTCTTTTTTTTTTTTTTTTAGCTTCTGTCTGTAAATTTTTCAGTTAAGATAAAAGAGGTGATTGGTAGTCAAAGCTGTTGATGTTAATTTAGAAACAAGTGCATACAGTCTTTTAGTTTAATGCCTCACATGAGCCACTGATTTTAAGAAAAACATGAGAATATGCCGCCAACGTGTCAATAATGGATCATAAGAGGAAGTAAAACATCACATCCCCATGTCAATATTTTCTTCAGCCCCTAATGTTCACGCTCTTACATGTTTGTTTGTGTTGCCGTCATGCAAATTTCCTGCTTCCATCCGAGTATTTTCCAAACGGTGCAAAGATATCACTTTAAAGAGTTTGATCTGTGACAAAATAAATGATGAGGCGTAGCGTTAAACAATAGAGGGGTTTTTTAATCGATGTGACAAAGTTCTAGGAGATGGGGCAGAAACATTATTCAAAGGAATGTCATTACACGAATGGAACCCTGAAGGCCAACAACAAACATACAGACCTGAAGACAATCATAAGGGAATCAAAAACCCAGGATGCAGACATGTTTTCTTCCTTCCACCTTATCTATTGCTGCTTCGGAATCACAACACGGTATTTTATCTGTGAGACTCTTACACCATCTCCAGGGAGATACAAGCTCAGACAAACAGTGATTTTGCAAGTGGTTGAATGAATTATTGATCTAATGACTTTGATATGAAGGAGAATAAAAGCACCCAAACATGTCTGGCTACAATCTTTAGTCCTCTTGTCTGCTGGCTTTATGTTATTCCAATTTTTGTGTCTCCTATTCCCCTGACTATTGTCTTTGGCAGATCAGTTAACGCACCATCAGTTTCACATCAGAAACAGCACTTTTTAAACCTTCGAACAGGAGTGATACCTTCGAATTTGTTGCAAGCTGCAGATGAATGTTAATCTAAAGCTGTTATAATCTGTGTTTGAGATAACTATGTGTCATATTTGATTTATTTCAGGCGTAGACATAATACAAAACTTGGGACAAAAAAACCCAAAACAAGGCAAGAAAAAAAAAAAAACAGAAAATGGAACAAAGTAAGGCTGAATCCCAATTCACCCCTTACCCCTACCCCTCCGTTTTGTGTGTTCATGTGAAGGGGTAGGGTTGTCCCAATTCTCAATTAGACAAAGGGGAAGGGCTAAGGCAAAGGACGTGTTTAGCCTTTGAAATGTGGATTTTCCAGGACCACACTACGTATGAAGGGGTAGGAGGAGTTTCACATAATTCTGTTCGGATCATTGGCCATATGGAATTAAACAGCCAAAACATGTATTGATGAAAGAAACACACAAATGTAAGTACTTTACTTGTAAACAACTTAATTATTGGATTGACCAGTTAATGCCATTTCAATGTGTTATAGATGCATTTATAGCTGATAGCTGTAAAAAGATGTCCATGGAACAGAAACGGTTACAGCTGCTGAAGACATGGTGAATATTTACAGAAACAAAGTTTTTGCATCTGTTTATATCGGCATTGGTGACCGCTGATGACGTTAACAAGTCGTGGAGTGTTGTCCCATTTTAATATGAGAATGGTTACACCTCTACCCCTTGGAGCTCTGTTTCAATGGGTAGCACAAAAGGGCAAGGACCAAGGGGTAGGGCTAAGGATTGGGCCTGAATGTATAGTGATGCCTTTTCCCATTTTCAACTTTATTTTTAACCATTTTCCTCTCAACTTTGCTCTTTTGGTTTACTCTCATCACTCATCTGGCCTCAGCAGGCATGTCTCGCAGTGGGTGTTCTTTTTACAAGATGCTTAATGTTTCAATTACAGATGCGTCCATGCTGCTTCTTGGCGTGAAACATTGAGAAATTAAAACTCATGAGGTGTTGATTTAAGCTACAGCAATGATTTTCCAATCACCCTCAAGACCCTCTCTAGTTTGTCCCTGAAGTCATCCACATCTTGTACAGTCTTTGTCATGGATGAATCTTTTTGCTCTTTTGGAGTATAGAGTCCAAGGATGTGTGAAAATAAATGTTAAGTTTAGAACCTTGAATAGTTGAAGAAATAGAGCCACCGGCAAAAAGTACTCGTGGTTGTCATAGTGACTACTTTATTTCCATTAGTCCGTCAAATTTTGGGGTCATATTGAATGTTGTTTGCAGTCACTGTTTGGATTTGGCTTTTAAAAGTCACAAACATGATCCTACGTTGCCAGATTCCTTCTTAGCATCATCCCTTCACCTGAAGAATTTATGATGACGTTTAGACCTAAGTTATCATTGTAGTCCTTCACCATCAAAACATTGGGACAACTTCTTTTTCTGTTTTATCCTGTCCAATTCAGAAGACACGTAAGAGTAAAACTGTATTCAATATGTTCACATAAAGAACAGAACAAGGTATCAGTGTTTATCCAGTGTTGCCGTAGTAGGATCTTCTTTAATGTCCAGTCCTGCATCATCATGAGGCAAGTTGACCACTGCTGCTGCATCTTTTGGTCAGAAGATGGTGAAGGAGATGATGTGAATTATTGAAGATTTTCTCCACCTTATTCCATGTGCATCTCCACACCATGGCCCCCAGTGAGTCAGCTTCCAACACCAAGCCAGCTTTCTTCTCCTGTTTGTTCGGCCGTCTTGTATCTTTCTTTCTTTCTTTTTTTGTTTTTTTGATGTTGCCCCCCTCCCCCCAGCAGAGCACAGCATAAAATAGTACATCAGCTACAACCAGCTGGTAAAACATGAGCAGCATCTTGGTGCAATCGTCGAAAGACCTGAACCCTTCTAGGAAAAAAAGTGAACTCTATCCCTTTCAAGTGCATCTGTGTTCAGGGACCAGTCTGTCTTGTCCAGATGCACAGTAAAATATTTATATCTACACCATCCCAGTAATGTGATTGGCTGAAGAAGGCTGAAGGTTCTATTTCTTTGGTCTTGGAGGTGTTCGGTTGGAAGTATTTTTTTAACACTCCAGTCACAGAAGGCTTCGGTTTGATCCGTGTACTCCCCTTCCTGTCCATTCCTTATACACACTGAAATAACAGTGCCATCAGAGTTTTTCTGGAGTCTCGTGTGTACAGTGTGAACTGAAAGGGAGCCAAAACAGTGACCTGTGGAGCCCCAGTGCTGATCATTATTGTCTCAGAAACACAGGTTCCCAGCCTGACAAATTGTGACCTTACAAAATACAAAGTTCAGCTAGTGGAAAGTGAAATGGCTGCTGTGATTTCCTTCTGTTGGTTTTGTGTTGGCTTCATTTCTGAAAATGTTCCAGGCTGTAGATTGTACAAGTGTGCCAAGTTTCATGCTTTTAAGAAAAAGTGAGTTTAACTCAAGTTTGACAAAAGATCACTGGGACTTATAATTAATGTAATTAAAACCCACATTTATAAACAGGGTATGTACCTGAGGAGGTCTGTAAGGTTAGAACAAGTTGTGTTTGGAAGGCAACAGTAGCAATATTCATCATTGCGGTCTGCATGATATACGATATAAGTAAAACCAAATGTCCTACAATGCGGGACCATTTGTGGTGTTGTAATATCACATTACTCTGTCTCATTCTAATTAGTTTTTTTGACACAGCCAGGATAGTAGAACATGGATCTTTTTTCAACATGTTTGCTATGAGGTACATGACTCAACGGTCATGAATTTAAAGCTGCGTATGACGTCCATCACCAATTTTTCATCAAATAAATCAGGGTGATATCCCAAATATCACGAATCCATTAGTCTTTCTGTGATTACATACCTGAATCACTCACAGTGAACAATTTTGAGGTGTACTTTACCACAAACATCCCATGTGTTTACATAACAAACTCAAACCTAAATGAAATCATCACTTGGGTTTTTTCAGAATTCCACGCAGCCACATTATAATCACAGCAGCAACAAACACTGCAATGGCTTTATTCCCTTTTTGCTATGTGGAATTCCAAAAAAAAAAAATGGATTGCTTATGGTGGAGTACCCTTCAAAGTTGTTCACTGTGAGGGAAGTGATTATGAAGATTAGATTCATGACACTTTGGCCATCAGTTGGGTTTTACAGATTTGATGAAAGGTTGGTGAAGAACATCAAATGCAGCTTTAACCTTTAATCAAATCATCTTTTCACTCTATAAACGAGAAACTTTAGGTATTTTATGTCGATTACGGAAACATATAGACCAGCGCTAATGAAATGAAGTTATTATTATAATAAAAGCTAAATGTCTTGTCTTTCATACGAAGGTTAACATGTTACTGATTGAATTCCAGTGTAAATCTTCAACAGGCCTCAGCTTTTAGTCAATGGGATGGCTTTTGTTTTCATTGTTGAGACATTTTTATTTCATTACATTCTTCTCGGTTGTTCATTTCGCTTTTTCTACAATACATCTGTACAAACAAATGTCCATAAAACCCTGGGACTTGACTTTTAATTCTCTTGGTTTTGACTCACCTGTGAAGATTTTCCTCCAGATTTGATCATTTAAAGGCTGTACTTTGACATTTCCCAAAAAAGGCTGTGAGGCACTTACCATCTCAGATTTAATAAGAGGACTCAAACTGAAGTGCTTAATGTTCAGGCACATGTGTAAATGTATGTGAACCACTTAATTTTCCAGAGTCAGACTCAGAAATGAAGGTTATATATGTGGTGCAGTCTGTATAAACCAATGATGGATGCTTTACTGGATGTTTGTTGAATTATTCATCAGTTCTGTGTCATGATGTAAAGGGTTAGATGGTTTTTTTTGTTTTGTTTTGTTTTGTTTTTTTGTAGCTTACCAAACCTCTGCCATTCCTTTTAGTGATGATCTTCTGAATTGCATATTTGCACAAAAGCAGCACAAAAGATCTGAAGAAAAAGAGATGTTTTGATTCTGTTGCAGTGATTTCAGTGTCTCTTTATCTGTCTGAGGAGACTCTTTGGGTGGCAAAATGCTGACTTTGAGGTTTTCTGCAGTAATTGCTCTAATATTGAACGGTCAGGACAGGTCAGCTTACCCCATCGCTTCCAGCATGTTTACAAAAATTGGATTCGGTGGAATTATTCTCTGTGTAGTCTAAACCAGAGTGTCATTGGTATAGACCTGGTTCTGAAAGTCAGAAGCTCCAATCAAAGTTTCAGAAGTATTAGTTTCACTTTAGTACTTTTTGCAGCCTAAATGCTGTTTTTGCCTCAAGGGAAAAAACAAAGCCTCGGGTAGAAGAGGAAAAAGGTAGAAGAAGAAGACGGGTCACTTATGTTAATGGGCTGGAGACGCAGGGTTAGACCAGGAGGCTCAGTCTGTCAGGACCAGATAGACACCAACTGATGTTTTTAATGAAAAGGATTCCGAGTTGCCGCTGTGCTCTGTTTACCATCGGGCGTCTCCATTTGGAGCCGGGGGTCAGCTTTGATGGGGCCTCAGTCTTCTTGTCTCTAAAGTCCTCCTCAGCTCCTGACTAATGAGATTACATAAAACTCAAGGGAAAGCAAGTCTGAGAATCAACTTAAAACTGAAGAAAAAAAGGCAACTGAACATCAACAGAAAGGCAGAATTTAAGACTTTATCACAGACATAAAGCAGTATTGATCTGTATGTGTTAATATTAAAGTCGTATAGATTTTTGCTTTCTGTCACAACATATAAATGAAAGAATTAATTTAAAATGCGCACTGGTTTCCCCAGACGAGTGTCCTCTTGTGGTCTTGTAAATATTGACTTCTACCTGTAGAAGTGGCAGAAGCATCCAGTTAAAACACCACAGATGTGTTCATGAGGGTGGGTCGATTTTTTCGGCTGTAAAAATGGAATAAATTGAATTTAACAGTTGAAATTAGTTAGTGGGGATTTTCACTTGCACTGCACTGATAAGTGACAACAGCAAGTCTTACCAAGTGTATTTTTGTCTTTTCTTGTCAAAATATCTCATCACCCTTAAAAAAAAAAGTTATAATCACCTAAAGAGTAACTTAATTCCAGATTTTTGTTTTATTTTATTTATTTTTTTTGCTTAATTCAAGCTAAAAAAAAAAAATGGAACGTGAAAATTATCTTGGTAAGATTACCTGTAATAAGATTTTCAAGATCTATTGTCTAAAAAATAAGTTCTCACTGAAAAGTTACTTTTTAGGTGATTATGTCTTATTTTAAGTGTGATGAGATATTTTGACTAGAAATGAGGAAAATACACTTGATTTTCTTCCAATAAGTGTATTAACAGGCATAAAATGTACCAGTTATATTAATAATATTCCTACTAAGATCCTTCCAAAGGTATTAAAAATAAAAAAAATTACACCTATATTTTGGAGTACTTGCAGGTGTTTATTCTGCAATTAATTATCCTCTAACTTGCCATTTAATGTCTTTGCACCACTTTTTCAGATGTTTCATTCAGCTGCCTTCTTGAAAAAAAAAATGGATATTTCAATGTTTGTACAGTCATGGCCAAACATTCTGGCAGTGGCAATTTATTCTAATTACGTTTTTTTTTTTTTTAGATGTTATTCATTTGTTTCTGAGTTGAAAACAACTCTGGGTATTTTATAAGTTATAAAAGTTTTATTGGCAAATAAACACATTTATGGAAAGACTCAATCTGTGTCACTGCCAAAACTTAGATATTGAAAAATGTGTTTATCTTTTGTAGTATTATAAAGATGTTGTGTTTTTCCTCCCAGTCAGAAATTGAGGCGTGCATTTCTGTCGTAGCTAGGCTGCACTTTTCCTTTGTACAATAATATATACAGCACTATCCAACATTAGTCCTAGACCACTATTAAATTAGTTGATTTAGTAAAGTTATGATTACCTCGTGTATATGAAATATGTACAGCAATAAAAGCAAAAGATTCCCGGGGAATAAAACACTTCTATAAACCAAAGTGCTGGTATTTAGTGTGACCTCCCTTTGCAATTATGTGTTTAACCCTTTTGTTCAGACAATATTAGATTTATTCCATTCATTTATCTGATGTTTTATACCAAAGTAAGGGAAATTTATGTGTATAGCTTAATTCATCCATAGGGCAATTCATAGTGTTTTACAAAACTGGAAAATAGTCTAGTTAAATTAAAACATAATAAAGCATAAATAATAATCAATTAAAATAAAGTAAAAGAGAAAGAGCTGTTTTCACCCAGGTTTTATTCACCACATTAGATGCTTCTAACTGTGTGTCCTGTTTGTCATGGTATCAGGGGTCAAACTAACAAGTTATTTTAACCTTTACAATCCATTTAGTGTGTGTGTTTTAACACATTGTATTGTATTTTCTTGTTGTGCCTGAAGAAAAGAGAATGAGAAATAAACATTTATCCTCATTTCAACTCCGCAAAAACATCGACACTAACTTGTCACAGTCGTGTAAGTTATAATCAGTTTAAACCTACAACAATAAAACAGCAGAAACAATAATTGAAGCAAAGAGGCACTAAAGAAGAACTACAGAGATGATGTGATTTTACAAAAACAAACAAAAACAGCATACCTCACATAAAATGAAAGCTGCAAATCTATGTTTCCGTGCTTGTTCCAGTTGCGTCTGTGGATTTCAGGTGCATTTGCTTCTGTTTCTCAGCTTTCATCGGTTTGTCAAAAGATAGCTCCAAGAAATAATTTGTCCAATCAATCACACAGCAGCTCGTTCCCATTTTAAATGTGTCTCGACGTTTTGCAACAGACAACCTGCCTTATTAAATTAGTCTGTCACTCACTCAATCATTCCCTCAGTATCTTTCCTCTACTTCGATTACATGTTCATAGCCTTTATAAAGCCCTCATTTAAACTATATGATCAAATTTAACACATTCATTTACTTTGAACTGCAGATATGAAAACATGTTTTTCTCTTGAGTATTTTAAAGACTCCTCATCTACATTAGATCTCCAACACCATTCATACTGAAATACATAAAAGATGCAATATCAAGAAATAGTTTTTTTTTTTTTTCAATCTATGGCTATGTAAAAGCCAAATTATCACCAGATAATTAATATATTGTTTATTATGTAACATTATTTTAAAAAAAATATGACAATGGGATTCAAGGGGTGCTGTTAAATAGGACTCATTCATTGAGTTTCTTCACATCATGCTCACCCTTTTGATTTTATTCCCTTATATACATATGAATGCATATATCAAGCATCTCCAGCGTTGAACATACGGATCATAAATCCAAATTTCATTGCACTCTACAGTGATATTTTGAAATGACAAAAAAGCTTATTCATGTTCTTCTGATCCTTGAAAAGTTTGATTCAATATACTTTTGGAAAAGGTCCAAAATGTGAGGATTTAGGGCTTTTTATTGTCTCTATAGAAAGTTATGAATGTTACATCAGTTCCTCTGTGAAATTAAAAGTGAAATCCAAATCCATTTTCTGAGGCCAAAACAAGTCGAAGAAGACAAAGAGTGATGGACTGAAAGACGCCGTGTCAGTCAGAATGTCGTCAAATGAATCAGAAACTTTAATCTTCTGTTAGTCCTGCCTGTGCACACCCTCTCATCAGTGCGAGACAGACCCCCCCACTACAGCCCACCCACTTTAATCATTCATGTTATAATGAAGGGGACTAAAAAATGGATGACTCTACCTGTGTCTGAAAGAGGGGGAAAGGAAGTATTTTTCTTCTCTACCTTTAACCTCCATCACAGTTGGCTTCTTAAAACCTTTCCCTCACACACTTCCAGACACTCAGGCCTGTCTTAATGTACCCGAATGTGGACGTCTGACTGAATCTGTCATTAATAATGACCCTGCGTGGCCTTATTAAATCACTGTTTCAGCACATCCATCCCCTCACTCCTGCTCACACCTTTTTACATTCTGTCTTCAAAGTATTTCAGTCTGATGCATCTGTAAAATCTCGTACATTCTGCTCAGCATGCTAGCTTCAGATTCATTTGCATTTGTTTGAAACGGGTTAAAACATTCATTACACGGATTAATAATACAAAAAGTCCAATAGGAGTGCCGTCAAATGAAAAAAGGAGGAACATGTACTGCTATTATTAACAGTTGGAGGCTTTATGTGTTTTAAAGGAGTGATATTTAGCTTTTTTTTTAATGAAATTATTCAGTTAAAAACATTTCCCTGTGGTCTACATAAACTGTAAATACTCTGCTTGGGTCTGAATTATTCATTATAATATATAATAATTATATATAATATTCATTAATTCAACTCCACAGGTTCATCTTTATTCATTTTCAACACTATTTTTGAGTAATGACACCAGAAAGGGTCATTTTGAGCGCTGGTCCTTTAAATGCACATGAGCCACGCCCCACCCCCTCCAGGATGTTGACTGTGCTTTCTGTCTTGGTCAGCCACTTGTGTTCATTAATATAACCAACAACTGAACATTTTAGGTAATAAGCTCGAAATTCTGGACGTATTTTCAGTTTTTACTACAACCACTACTGCTGATAAACAATCACGTCGTTACTCTGTGAAAGGTTCATTAGAAGTCATGACCTTATATGTGCAAATGTTGTGATGTAACTAGTTATAAAACATAACAAATTAAGCAGGAATTAAAATAGGTTGTAGAAATCCACTTGATTTTTTGCCAAAATTAATGTAAAGATAGCTTTGCAGTCCCTGTAGGGTTCAGATTAAAACTTTATGAACTATTAGCCTAGTCCTCGAATATATGAATAAAAGTAACAAAGATGAATAAAAGTGAGTTTAGCAAAAAAGAAAAAAAACAATCTTTAATATTGCTGACTATATTTTTGGACTTTTATTCATTTGGATACACCTTTAATACAGAAAATATCATATTTATGAGTGACAGAGTAAAGTACTTTTGTCAGGTGTTATTGATTTGAAATGCTTTAATACTTTCATTTTATGCTACTTTGGGCTCTGAATCTCATTATCTTTCATTTCTTTGACCGCTTTAATATACTTTTCAGATCACATTTTTTGTCTTCATGTCCAAATAGGCTGATTTTGATAAACTAAAGGATGAGGTGGGGGTTTTTTTTGTTTGTTTGTTTTGTAAATAATGTCCCTCCTTAAAGCAGCTATTTGTAATATTTGTACTTTCAAATGTAAAAAAAAAAAAAAAAAGAAAGAAAGAAAAAGAAAAGAAAAGGCTTAAATTATCACTAAATTTAGAGTGGAGCTCTGAAGTTGTTGCAAAGATCGCAATGCGTTCAATTGTAGAGAATATATTTGAGTATATTTACCGCAATGGACTGTCAGATTTATGTGACCACTAGAGGGAGTAGTGAGTCCTTCTGCTGATCTCTCATACTGAGAAAAACTCCGAATACAGGGATGAGAATCACTACGAAACAACTTTTAGTGTCAAAGAAAGTGAAAATGGTTAAAAACTGGAAGCACTGTTGTTATTTTCACCACTGGAAACAGTTTTAAATTAAAACAATGGAGTTTGATGTTAGGAGACTGACTCACTACTCCCTCTAGTGGTCACATAAATCTGCCAAACTATTGGTGTGAATAGATTTAGTTCATATCAATTCAAGTTTGATATAACTTTCTCCAATGATAATTTCAGGTCATTATTTCTTAATATTTGGAAGTATAAATACTACATATATGTAGCCCTTTTAAGGACATTTTGCTGGTACTACTCCACATTTTTGAAAGGTTTTAATGCAGCCCTTTTCCTTGAAAGTGAGTTTTGTTGCTTTGTGGTATCAGATCTTTTCCTGAAAGTAAATGCTTTCAATAACTTCATCCACTTTCTAAATACCAGTAGAACAGTTTTTACCAGCAGACTCCCAAGTGAAACTGTTTTGATGGAAACAAAACAGCATTTTCAGTCTGAACATCTGAGTTTTTCTTCTGTAATTTTATCAAAACATTCTGCCTTAGGGGCCATTGTTTTGTGGTGTTTCCATTCCTCAATATAAATGTCAGAACTATAAAACAGATCAGAACAGGCAGTCACAGAAACAGGCAGGAATAGAAGTTTTTTTTTCATTGTCACAACAATCTCACCTTTACTTTTTATCACGTCATAATATTGGCAGATTTAGTTCATCTGATGAAAGACCGAAGTCACATGATGTGAATTGAGATAAAATATATATGAAACCGTATGTAGTAATGAATAATGGATTGGATTTCATGTGGAGATTGTGATAAATATAATTAACTTCCACAAACATATAATGAGTATTTTCCATTTGAATGTGATAAAAGGGTGTAAAAGGGTATTAAGTTGTCTGTTTTTTTGTGGAGCTCGCTGTGTGTGCTCCCACTCATTGACAGAAGTGGGTTACCCTCAGCAAAGAACAAAGCTAAGAGTTTGGCACTTTGATCGGGGATGCTAAAACCAAGCTGAACTAATTACAACCTTACGCTAGCTGCCTAGTGGAGCAGAGATGAAGACATGCAGGAAGTCTGTGAGAGGACAGTGGGGGCTGATTTAGGCGATTACACTTCATACATGCTGAAAACTGAAATCATAATTACATCATGCTTCATCAGGACTCATTTGTACAAAGTTGTCTGAGAAATGACTCGCAAAGACTTAAAAGTAGATCCTTTAATGTTTAGTAAAATGATACTAGGGTTGGGCAATATGGCAAAAAATCATATCACAATCATTTTTTTCATATCAGATGATATCGATATGTATCACGATATCAATCAAATCACTATTTTTGTTAACCTTTAATTTTCTGTTACTCCTAAACTAGTTGTGATGACATCAGAAGCAGATACATATGTCACGGTAATTAGGAAGTCCCTTCCTCCACTCTTACAATTATGCCCCCTTCCACTGTTACATATTGTTCTCCCGTTTTATTCCTCTCCCCCCAGCCCCCATCTTTAGATTTATTGACCCTTCTTTTATGAGCATCTTTAGTTTCATTTTCAGTTTTAAGGTCCTATGGTTTGCATGTATTAGTTTTGTGATAGGCTTTGGTGCGGAAGATTGTCGGTTCGAGATCCAGATGGGCCCTTGGGAAAGGCCCTTTATGCTATACATTCCAATATGTGTAGCCACAAGGGGGCAGTGTTTCATTGCGAAAAGGATGGACCCCCCCCCCCCCTCCCAAGGAAAAAAAATGAAACAACATATTTTGAACGTCTGACTCCTTGCTTCTGTGCCTGTGTTGTGCAGAAGAACCAAAAAGGTTCAAAATTCACATCCTACTTTTCAGTAACCCTGTTGCCCAAACTCTCAGTCAAATTTTCTCCTGGGGGAACGCATTGTCTCCCACCCTCCCAAACATTGGTGCGTGGGCTGTGATTGCTTTAGCGTGACTGGTGCGGTGCAACTTAATTATGATTGACTGTTAAAACAATAAAAACACATCACTAGAAGAAGAGTTATGATCTGTACAAATGTGTGCGGGAGAGTAGGAGGATAACGTTTTGTAATCATTTATGGTCAGTGTATTGCTTGTTTCATTGGCCTGAAAGGCTTGCAGACACAGGTGTAGTTTTGTTTTTACATGTGCAGTTTTACACATATGTTCATAATTGTCTATGAATATTTTCAGTGCAAAAGTCATGTATTTTCAGTGGTGTGTGTTTAGGATAACTAGCTTTTACATTACATTACATTTGGCAGACACTTTTATCCAAAGAGACTTACAAGGTATAGGCATGTATAGCGTAAAGGGCCTTGGCCAAGGGCGATTCGAACCGGCAACCTTCCGCACCAAAGTCAGACATAAAGTCAAACCGCTGCTATCCAGTTGCTATGATGATGCTATGATGAGACTGTATGTCCCACAGGTTTTTATTTCATTTATTTCAAACACAATGTCTGCTAGAGTTTCTTGGGACTTCTTAGAACCCCCAAGAACAAACACATACTAAGGCTTAATTATTCATATTTACATGTGATTATGTCCCTTTTCTAATTGATTCATTTATAAATAATTATTGTTGGATTAGATGTTGCTTGTAAACAATGAATCGCAAATTGAGTTCATGGAAGGGTACAATCAATCCTGAGTTGTTGAAGGTTTTGAATCCCACCGTAAAAATAGATACTGCGTTGTAGAAATGAAAAAAGACACCTAAACTATTGAAACTAGAGCATCCTACGGTTTAGAATGTGTCTTCTATTTAAGGAAGATGGCTCTAGATGAGCGTCAGATTGTAGACTTAATCATTACTTTGGTACTTTTACGGGTATATATGTTCAGATATCATTACTGTTAGTGTTGCATTATCATTTCAGTGGATGAAGTGGATGTCGCTGCTGCTTCTCAACTGGGAGTGAGAGCTCTGTAGTTTAATTCTGTTGACCACTTTGTATTGTGAGCGTATTGTGATCCTGCAATAAATTAACGACGGAGTTCAGAGGGTAAACATTGGATTGTGTATTGAAAACAACCTCACTGATGGTGTGTGGCTGTTTGAGTAAGGTGTTAAAGCAGAGCAGCTTTAGAACTAAGACGCAAAGAAATTTCTCATTACTGTGTTGATGAGGGATAATTATTACAGATGGACTCCTTTAGGCACGAATGTAATTAAAGAAAACCACGCACACATGCATAGAGTTAGACAAACAAACCTGCAGTGGTGCAGACTCACTCTGGATCTAAACAAATAATTGCAGGATTTCTGTGGAGTGAAAAGTCTCCTTTGAGGTTTACATTAATACTATTTTTTTTTTTTTACTTAAATCCAGCAGAGTATTTGTCATAATTAATATAAAAAGTGAATTATTATGGTAGAACAGGAAGCAAATGTCTTTAGCTGTTATTTATTATTAGTGTATGCCATAGTTCAGTCAGCATATATGTAGGATGAAAACAGTTTAATCATTGTAATGAGAGATGTGGGTCATTCTGACCAGAAAACCATCAGGTATTGTAAATGAGAACAAAACACCATAGTCCATACTAGTAATTTAAAAGATGTTTTTTATTACTCCGCCTTCTTTCCACCATCCACTTTAACAGATCTAAAGCCCTGTCAGGCATGAATGTCAAAAGAAAAGTCTGTTTGTCCACTCTTTGATGAACTGGAGACAGGTGAAGGGTGTAACCCAGTAAAACAGGTTTCGTCAAAAAGCTGCTTCTATCACAGCTTCAACCAGACACTTTAGCAGATGCCTGAATGGCTTACTCGCACGTGTGATGAGCACGTGGCGATGTGACGATGGTAAGGCGAGCAGTACCATCCCAACACAGACCATGGTCAAGGGCAGACCACAGGAAGTCCACCTGCATGCAAAAAGGAAAACAAAACACAAAGAATGAGAATGAAAAAAAAATAAGGGTGAACAAATTATTTACAAAAACAGATGAATAGAAATAGACACAAAACTAAACAAAACGTATAGGAAAAGTAATTTTGATTTCAGTCGGCTTACCATCGAGGCTCCCCGAAGGGATCTTCATTGTTGTCTCCTTCACTGTCCATATTAGGGACAAAATTACTCCTGAAATATATTACAAGGAATTCAGGGTTAGTAGGGCCATGTGTGTGTGTGTGTGTGTGTGTGTGTGTGTGTGTGTGTGTGTGTGTGTGTGCGTGCGTGCTTGTTTGTTTGTTTTTTATCTTATCCAATGGACCTTGTCTCTGTGTCCTTAATAGAACTCGAATGAAATTAATGATATATATCAAAACACACTATTAAGACACAATTACAACAGCAACTTGTGTAATATGTAATAGACGATATCTTATCAATATGATAATTGAAATGAAATATAGATAAATAAGTGTACAAAATATTGTTATGTTATTAATAATGTAGTGATAGTGTAGAATTAAACAGCCCGAGGAGTGATTTCCTTTGTCGTTCAGTGGTGTATTTGGATGGTATCAGTGTCCCACTGAATGTGCTCCTGAGACTGACCAGCACATTATGGAGTGGGTGAGTGGAATTGTTCAATATTGTCCTGATCCTTGACAAAATCCGCCTCTGACACAACTGTTAAGAGTCCAGTTCCATCCCCACAACATTACTGTCCTTCCAGATCAGCTTGTTGAGTCCGTTGGCATTGACAACCCTTAGAACAGTATGCAGCAGCAGAGACCATGGCCCTGACCCCCAGACTCATAGAAGATTCTGAGCATTGTTTGGCAGATGTTGAATGACCTCAGCCACCTCAGGAAGTCCAGACAACTCTGGTCCTACTTGTAGAGTGATAATGTATTTTTTGCCCAGTCCAGTTTATTATCTACATGTTACTCTGCGGGGTTTGTAATCTTTAACTATTTCCACATTGACCTATTGATGGAAACAAGAATCACAGGTATTTTGGATCTCCTTAAGTCCACAGTCAGCTCTTTGAATAAATTTAACCAATTTCCCAGCTTTTGGGATTAATAAAGTACTATTCAATTCTATTCTATTCTATTCTATTCTAGTCTAGTCTAGTCTAGTCTATTCTGTTCTATTCTATTATATTATATTATATTATATCATAGAAACATAAGACATAACAGCCCTGTTCACACATTGAATTACATGTAATTACACATATAATACGATGTATAAACATTGATGATGCATTTCAGGATGATCACTTAGAAAACATTCAGAGATGGTCTGGGATGTATTTGTCCATATTCTCTACCAGTTTCTGCAAGTATACAAAACTCCAACTTATTTGATATGCTTTGTCTAGAACAGAGGTGTCAAACTCATTTTAGTTCAGGGGCCAGACTGGTAGAATAATAAAATATAAATAATGTCAACTCCATACATTTATCTGTGTTTTAGAGTGAAATTACATTAGGAAAACTTTACATTTACAAACTTTTTTTTTTTTTTTTTTTTTTTTTTTAATATTAATAATATGAAGAATTTTGGGGGGAAAAATGAAATTTCTTAAGCAAAAGAAGTGCAATTTTAACAATATTCTGTCTCTGTTTATCATTTACAAATGTGCATGACAGTGTACAGATCACAGTGGATCTACAAATACACAAAACATTTAGAAACAGGCAGAATATTGGTCCAATTACACCTGAGTCTCTTAAAGCATTTCAGCTTATTCACTTTTTTGTGTGAAACAACAGCATACAAATTTAAACATTTTCATGTAATTTTGCTTTTTTGACAATAAAAAAAAGAGAAAACTGATTGAGTCATTATTATTTATAGGTTATTATGATAGTATTTTACTGGTTCTGATCCACTTGAGGTTAAAATGAGCTGAATGTGGAACTGAAACTAAAATGTTTTTAATGTCTTTGATTCATAATATAGTGAGTGTTATATTTACATTTCACAAATTCATCCCATGGGCCAAATTGGACCGTTTGGAGGGTCGGATTTGGCCCCCAAGCGGCATGTATGACACCTGTGGTCTAAAATGTCAGCAGGGTCATATTTTCCAAAAGCAACAAAGGTGTGAATGAGTCAGTAAACATTAATTAACGTATTTTAACCATCTGAAGATACATTACATAGGCTATCATACAAGATAATAATCGATATTTCAGGTGTATAGACTTAGTGTCGACAAAGACTGCTAGCATGTGCACAGCACCGTATGGTAAATTTACAACCTTTGTCTCTCATACTTGAAATAAAACACATATTGTGTTGTTTCAGCTGTAGATGACCTTGTTCTTTCACATTTCACGCAGGAATTTCAGATCGTAACCATCACAAAACCACAGTGGTTCGTCCTTTTGTGAGTAAAACGATGCCCCCATACATAATAATGTTGTCTTATCAAAAATTCCACTTTGAATCAGCTATTAAAGCTAAAGATGAGCCAAAGAGCAAGCTATTACAACTTGGATTTGAAGTCATTTTACGTATTAACTTACTTGGTGCTTCGTCTTTTTTTCAAAACTGTCGCTGTGTATGACGTTGACTACACATCAGGAAATGACGTGTAATCTTTTCATTCCAAGAGCGTAATAACAAGGAAACAATCGCAACGTTTAAAGTGATAAAATTAAGGGAAAAAACATTAATAAACATAAAGTCCTTAAAATACTACTTACTGAATCAATAAATTAAGCTTCAAAATAAAAGACTGATGGGGAAAATCAGCATTGACATACTCTATTACCAGTGTCGGAAGTTGTCAAAATAAAACACAATTAAGATCAAGAATCTTTATTACCATAATACGAGGTACAATGAAATTTTGTTTAGCAGCCCTTGGCTTAAGGCACATAGACGCTGAATATAAAAAGAGGCACATTTAAGATATATGTAGATAAATAATATACGATGGAATGTTTTTTAAATTAAAAAGTAGAATAAAATAAAGGTAACAGTGCAAATTAAGCTTTTAAAGTGTCCAGTGTTGACAGCATTTAAAGTCCAAGGTACAGTTCAATTGGATTTAGTTGATATAGTTGATTTGTGTGTTTTTACTCATGTGTTCACTTATGTCTGCTTCTATATCATTGAGTAATAAAAAATAAGGGACCTATAATTATTTTTGTGGTGACTTCTAAATGATATTTTCTCTATATTTAACCTTTACTAAGTGACATTTATTATAATATTGTCTGCATTTAGCTTTTTTTGTGTGAAAATCAAGTGTTTTCCTGTATTTAATTTACTATCATGTAGATCTTCCTAAAGGTGTTAAATGGTTATTTTATCAAAACAAAAAACTGTAGAAAGTGCAGTACAGCGAGTGTATCATGGTTTTTACTGGTGAATATGATGTTTCCGTGTTCAGAGCCAAACGGGTCGTATCCAATGACGATGAAAAGATGAGAAACTGTATTTTATCACATACATGTAGTGACAGGATAAATGGTTCAACAGTTATTACACATTTTAGACCAGTAGATGCTTGTGTTTGTCAGGGTTTTTAGGGTTAAATTAGATTCATATGCATTTATTTTAGTCCATTCAGAAAAATGTCGGAGCTTACCTGCATTGGGGGCCATGATTATCCAATCGGAAAAGTGAGAAAATATCCAAAAATCCACCTCTCGAAATCTTTAATCCCACAATGATTTAAAGATAAATAGTTTTGAAATCCATAACGACTTCGTCTTCTTCTCAGATGCTGTAGTTTTCGTCACCATAATTGCACTACTGTCCTCTACCCTTTCAGTCACATTCTCTACTCATCTTTTCAAGGTTTCAGATCTGTTCAGGTGTTAAAATCTTAGATGTTGTGGTCCTTCAGAAGCTTTTTTCCATTACGTATAGTTTGCACATGTAGGTCTTCCATCTCTCCAGGTGGTTTAATATCTGTTAGAAAAGTAAGAAATTAGTGAGCTAGAATAATTAATGTACACCCATCTAATACCCACTTTCAGACCTAGTTAACCTTGTTGGCAAAACATCAAAATATACAGTTATATCTTAATTTTGTTAGTTTGTTTTAGCAAATATGTCACTAATAATCCCTTTGCATAATAGGTGGAACTCTGTCAAAAGAATAATTGATTGGCATGGTAGTTGATGACATCATTAAAAATGTAGGATTATGGGAGTTGTAGTTTTGTTTGAGTGTTGGAGCGAATCGACCTGATATGACTTATTATTCTAACAGACCAGGAATTTATTACATTATATTCAAAGAAATTTCGGTTTTAAGGCTTTTGTAAAAGGGTGTCAACAGACGACTGAGAATTCTGTGACTGAATGATAGAAAGGAAGCCACGAAACATATTTATACCGTGGTTAAATTGTCACAACGTACATGTGGTTCATGTACGTGCTGCAAACAGAGGGGCTCGAGATCCAAAAAGCCACACTTTTTCATTATCACTTTCATTTTCTGTCACCAAATTAACTGACAATTGGATTATTTTATTTTTCAACACAGTTCCTCTACACTGATCGTACATTAACACTTATTCAACAAAATGTAACCTAAGCAGAACTTTTAGGATAAGGTAAGGATTTAGACGGTGACAAATATTCTGCACAAACACAGTCAGTCATGAGGGATTGAATTATGGGATTTAAGTTTTAATTCATTAAAGCTCAGTCACAAACTCACATTTCAGACACGAGTTGAACAAAGTAAGTGGATAACGAATAGACGAATAAAATATAACCTGGTGAGGATTTTACTTGTTTTCATTTAAGATTATATTCTGTTTTATTCAATTTGCCTTTTTCTCTGAGTGATGGTGCTGATTAGCATAAGATAAGTAGTCCCCAAAGACATTAGCATCACATTAGCATTACCCAAAGGCACGTGCAAATTCATCTTCCTTCTTCAGGTCTTTGTGTGCATGCATGACTTATTATTGTTTCCACAGTAATTCTTTTTTTTTTTTTTTTTTTTTTTTTAATGTGTCTTAGTAACTGCTGTGGCAAATGTGTGTAGAGAACCTTAGTTAGGATTTAAAGAGCATTACTCTGATCCACTCCTACATTCAACAGTCTGTCACACAGTTTTCAGGTAAAAAATAATAATAATAATAATAACCTTTCTTTTTTCTAATTGTAATTTAAAGCAAGTCAGATTTCAGATTCTCACCTTCTAGAAGTTCTGTGATCGCAGCACCAAGTCAAACTGGTCTCAGGTCATCACTGTGTCAAACCTTTAGTGGATGGTAGTTTGTTATATTTATCATTATATTCTAAAAACACAATGAAGCCACAACCAAAGTTAATTGTAGCTGCATGGGTAATGTACATATACGTGCTTTGTGGTGTGATATTTTTATAACAAAGTGCAAACATAAGCAGAACATTTGACATAGCCTAATTATTTTTACATATATCTATGACAAATCGTAACATACTATACCTTTAACATTCTTTGTATTATATCCCAATAGCTGCATCTACGTTATCAATTATGTGTAATATTAATCAGTTGATCTGCTCTGCTTGTCTTACCTCTACCTTTTCTCTTAAAATACTCCACTGATGCATTTCATTTCTCTTCAAACACATTAATTCAACATAAATTGGACACATTTCTGCCGTAAAAACTGAATTATTGACCTCACAGAGAGCTTCATAGTTGTGCCTGATGCTGGTAAGTCAACCTTTTTGTCTGATGTTCAGAAGGCTGGCCTGTCTTGGTTTTGGTTTTGTCTTTAATTAGATAATCATACGTCAAAAAACTCCACCAGTACATTGGAGCCGTTACTGATACTGAGGCTGATCTCATGCTGTTCAGTAACTATGTGGACGTGAATAGTAGCCAGTGATTATAATAATGAGGGTTTTTTTTAATACATATATGTATGTATATTCTCAGACAAAGAAAATTGTAATAAAAATTCCCTTCTTTGCTTTTTTTTTTTTTCTTTGACCCTTCAATCTTCCTATGAAACACATTAATCTACACTGACACAGTTTACAGTATATACAGTTTCAGGGTTCTCTATGCCCTGTCCTCTTTGCTTTACGCTGATGCAGTCATTCTGTCACAGCAGATTCATGTGAACAACTGCTGTTGTGTGGATTTGGTACTGATACTATTCATGCTGTTGTTGCTTATGATATTGTGTTCACCCTTCATATCTCTCTCATTGAACAGGACTTATTTAGTTTGTTTCATTGTAATCTCTTTATTGGCTTAGTTTACTCAGTTCTCCTTGTAGTTATTGTTACCATTATAATTATCACAATATTGTTGATATTCTCTTGTGAGGGTCTTCGCTACCTCTTACCTACGCTCCTGCTTCTCCTCCACCCTGTCTCTTTATGTCAGGTCCGGCGTCAAAATGTGCTTCAACAAAACTCATAATAAAGACAATAGAATATCAAGGGAAGCCTCATATATTATAAGAAGTTTCCCTTAGCACAAAAAGACAGCGGAATATCATTCTGCTGTTATGATGCTGGACAAGACAAGTTAAAAAATAAATAAATAAATAAAATTCCAGGGGCAGGGAAAGTATTCAACCCCCTTCACTTTTTCCACATTATGTTATATTACAGTCTTATTCCAAAATACATAAAATTATTTTTTCCCTTGACTTTACACACAATACCCCATAATGACAAACTGAAAAAAGTTTTTTAGAAATTTTTGCTAATGTATTAAAAATAGGAAAAACTGAAATATGACATGTACATAAGTATTCAAGCCTTTCTTCAGTACTTTGTTAAGGCACCTTTGGCAGTGATTACAGTGTCAAATCTTCTTGGATATGATGCTATAAGCTTGGCACACCTGTGTTTGGGGTTTTTTCCCACTCTTCTCTGCAGATCCTCTCAAGATCTGTCAGGTTAGATGGAGAGTGTCACTACACAGCTATTTTCAGGGATTTCCACAGATGTTCAATTGGGGGGGAGACATCTTGCCACCTTAAATTATAGTTTCTGAAGGTAGGGAAAAGCTGCACAACAGCAGGAGGCTTAGAGGAAATAGTAAAGTGTCTTTAAGTTTCACTTTCACCTTATGGTCCTTTAGTGATGCATGAGTCTGTTTCAACCTGCCCCTTGGGACTTTCATGGAATTATTTGACCTGACTCAACCTGCTCCTCTAATTAACTGACATTCTTTTGACCTGCCCTAACCTAGCCTGTTTACTTCTAATGGGTAAAATTTCAAATGTCGATTAAAAACGTCCATTTTGTTTCAATTTACTTCAGGCTTGGCACATATATAGAGGCATGTAATACGCTGACACCAGCACATGCATAGACATGATGACATCAGCTGGATCGATGCCAAAATAAGCTCCAATGCGTGTGAGGGGTGGGGTTTGTTGTGCCTGGCATCGCTTGTTTCCTTTATTTTGGCTTTTATTCATATATTTTAAGCTTCATTTACTCTCGCTGGGACAAACTGACCTTTAATAAGGGTTGGTATTCATCCATCGCAGGCAGCTCTGTATGCGACAGCTTTTTGCGAACGCTCTACATTTGCATTCATTTAGAGCCAACTGGACCCTAAACAGAAAAGATAGCTTCAGTGCTGGCTCAGGGATACTCCAATAGACTAAATTTACAAAATTTACAGTCATAAATAGTGGTGATAAATCACATCCGTGTGTAAACGAGCGAGACAGAGAAACCTATGGGGCTCATTTCCAAACTGTGGGTTTCTCCTTGTTGGTGCCATGGGTTTCAAGGAACATATAGAGCAAAATGTTCAATATTTAGATTAGTTCATGTATTTTTTCCAGGGCTCTTTGTTGGATGAATTTCTTATGCCCTTCACGAAGCCATCCAAGCCTCTGTCTATTGTACACAACCAAGTCCATCCATTACTTTCCTATTAGGAGTTAAAGGGGGGAGGAATATGAGGCCCTGTTGTCTGGTGGGATCAATAAGGTGGGTTTATAGCCAATGCAATGTCACACTATCGATCCTGTGATCACATGATGACCTTGATGTACCGTCACTATTCATGAATGACCCTGAGAGGCGTGTATAGAATTTAGCAAAGATTTGAAGATGGAAATGAGGCATCTTTTTTATCATAGTAATAAGTACCTTTTAATGTATTGATGCAGCCTTGACCTTAGACTTTGCATTAAGTGCTCATAATCTGTATCTAACTTTCAATGAAGAGTCAATCCTTTATGACAGGACTTATATCACAAATGACAAACAGAATTTAAAGTACATTTAGACAAAGTGAGTTGATAGAATTTCTGTCTCATAATTTTTTTGGTTACAAAGCAACGATCCAACAATGTTTTCTGCTGATTTTAGCTCCTCCCACTTACGTCATGTCCACTTTAACACAGATATTTTTCTAAACAGGTATTTCCTATATCTCTGTAGACACAAAAATAACAACAACAAAAATTGGTACAAACAGGCATTGTTTCTGTTGATAGATAGATAGATAGATAGATAGATAGATAGATAGATAGATAGATAGATAGATAGATAGATAGATAGATAG
>JAPSES010079027.1:9841-20795 GCA_029822895.1 Maxillicosta whitleyi | reverse complement strand
GTGTTAAAACTAGTAAAATAAGAATAAACACAAGATGTACTAAAACTGATATTGTCTGAGCCACAAAATAATGACAAATGTTATAATATAGTTTTATATTATGATAAATATCGTTGAATTGGTTAGTTTTCTTCCATTAAACTTGAAGGAAATACTGATATTTTTATCTTAAATTAACATCTTAACAGCTGTAGTCATGATGTGTCCCAATGCTTTTGTCCATATAGTATAGAAACTTACATATTTCCTTAAAGTTTAATGGTAGATTTTTCTTCCTACGTGTAGATGGTTAGTTCTGGTAGAAAACGCACAGCTAGAACATTAGAAATATCTTTGGAAATTTCGAGGTAGAGTAAAATAAAAAAAAAAATTAAAAAAAACAATGTTGAGACTAGAGTAATGATCATACATTTTTAGTTATCTTGAAAGAAAACAATTTCAACCAAACTGATGCAATGATATTTATCCCAATATATAACTACATTCTGACATTTGTTATTATTAGAAAAAAAAAAAACCTGAATTCAATGTACCCAGACTGTTGTCCATATGGTGTAGTTTTGTTGTGTTTGTTATTTTACCCAGAATCCATAATGTTTTATTTTATTACTACCATTATATTCACATACAGTAGGTAATAAATTGCATATTTATGAGTTGTGTTCAAAATCCCTTTTACACTTAACATAACAAACACCACTCTTTTCTATTTAGTCAAAATCCTGTTCCAGTTGTTAGCAACCATGTGACGAGGCTCCACCGTCTTCCTCTTTATTTCTATTTTTACTGCGTTCCTCTCACCACATTTTCCGGGCTTTCTGCATCTTTGAGTAGTTTTTAACACCATCGCTGCAAACAGTTATGTCGTATTTTCTGCTGTAAATACTATGTATAAATAGGATGTTGTTGCCTCTTGTACAAGTGAGTGGAATCAAACTTTGTTCAATTACAGCAGATAATGTTAAATGTAAAAAAAAACAACTATTCCGTAGATTTTATGGACTAAAGCTTCATCTTGAGTGAATGTGTCCCAACATGCTTTGCAAAAATACTTGATTTCATTATGTTTAGCTGTTAAACTGTGTTCAGGTCTGCTGTTAAATATGGCTGTGTCAGTTTAATGTGCTTTTTATTTATTTATTTTTTAAACACGGAACTCTGAGATGGAACTAAACTGAATTCTACTGAAATATAACTGAATTTTTAGTGCAAAATGAAGAAATTAATCCAATGGTGTTAGCACAAAAATGTTCCTCTGCCGAGTTATATATAACTTCTTACTGTTTTAAATCATGCTCAGTGTCATTTGCATCTTAAATAATTAGTTACTTTCTTCAAATTACATTTATTTCCTCGGGAAAAACATGCTTGATATAATTGTTTTTTGTAATTTTCCAGAAACAACTTTTTTTTTTTTTTTTTTAAATTCTGATTCACTTTAAATGATATTTCAGGTGAAAAGGGTCTGGATCCAACAATGCCCCCCCTTCCTGAAAAATAGTCAGAATAAATAGTTTAAGTGTTCTTGACAGGATAAATAAGGATAAAAGATGATTACCTTTACTTGTCCTTGCTTCCAGTCTGTGCGTGACAGTGAACGCATCAGATGGTGAATGAACACATGGAAAATAACAGGATGTGGGAGGAGTCACAAATGTGAAAGTTGGTATGAAGCAACTGTAAACTGCGATGACTTCAAGAAACAGGGTCATGGGAGGTGAAAACGCAGACCAAATACTTTGAAGTGAAAATAATGACATGATCTTGTTGGAGCTCATACCGTCTGGAGGTTTCTAATGTGTCGTCTCAGTTCAAGTTTGTTGAAGAGCAAAAAGTACAAATGTATAGAATTTAGCACCATTTTCAACACTTGTTACAAATCTCTGTGCAAAAATGTTAAAAAGCTAAAGCAGAGTAAAAAAACAAAACAAAAAAGTAAACTTATTCAAGGGGTTGTTAGAGTGGGAGTGTGTTTTGATGCTCTGCACGCTGGTTTTATGCTTTTTATTTGGTGTAAGTGGTGTCCAGAACAGTTTCAGGTCTTAAAGCAGTAGGGGAAATCCTGTAGATAGAAACGAATCCTAACTGACTCTTATTTCTTATTTCAAACCAAAAAAAAAAAAAAACTTACTCAATTTGCAGTTTTCAGTCATCATTTCCAACAAGTATTTCTGGTTTTAACAGTATTACACCTGGTGCTAAATGTTTTGTGTATTTCCAATGTGATCTGTAATGAGAATAAAATTGCATTTACCACAATACTACTTACAAGGATAAAATATCCCATTATAGGTGTTTTAGTACCAGTACTGGTGATAGATGTGGCTTAAATCTAGACCAGGGCTCAAAAATCCTCTGAAGGTGTTGAACTAGTTTGTATGGATCAGATGTGTTTTGTGTTAAACTGTGTTTGCAGAAATTCCTACATTTTGATGACGACTACATCCCTGCTAATGAAGGTCAGTTACAGTGGTTGTTTCAAAGTGGTAAATATAAACATTTAGTTTTTTATATTTAAAAAAAAATGGATTTTTCATTATTTATTGGGGGGTATTTTTAATAGGAGAATCAACCTATATGTAGTAGTAATAAAATAATAGTTTACTATTTATTTCATAGTTTTTAGCTGTATAAAAATCTGCACTTATGTTGTAAAAAAAAAAAAGTGTTTAGTGTTTGTGTTTAGTCTGTTGGAGACCGAGGGCAGGTGCTTAATGTAGGTGTGACCGGATAACATGTTGTTGACATGATTCAAATCCCACTGCAGTGGCCGTGTACTCTGTAAACACTGAGCTATTATATTTCAGTCACATGACGAGGCCCAACGGAGCGTCATATGTGTATGAGTAACACCTTAGTCATAAATATGTTGGAAACTATTGGCTAGTAAACTGGTCTTATGATTAATAGAGTGGACCTGAAAAACATGACAAGAAACTGTTTAACTTAAAATGAATAAAAATGAATCAATCAAGTTAATGACATTAAACCAAATCAAAAAGAAAACTCAGTTCCATTTAGTTGGATGTAACCAGAGTTAATTATGACCGTTTTGTCATATATATACTTATGAAAATAAATAAGCAAACAATCCATATTCCAAGATTCTTGTTAAAGATGGATAAAGCAGATTACATTTTAGTTTTAGGAATGGCACAATGCCACCAGTAGTAGTGTGAAAAACCGATGAAATTAGTGGTAAAATAGATTAAAGGTAGCATTAAAAACAACTTATGTCACCTGTTTTCTGAATTCTTCAAAGCTTCTCGAAAAAATAAAATTTTCAGCATGTGTTTTTTGTTGAACCCTGTCTTGAATTCATCCTAACCCTCCTAATATGCATGGGTTAAACTTCATTGGAAAGGGATTTTGTTTTAGTGTCTGTGTTTAACATGATCAAATTGAAGTTAAAATACTACATCCATTACCTGTACATTTGTGTATAACTCTGAGCAGAAGTTAATGGAAATCAAACTCTTGGACGTTTCCTGATAATATCAACCGTTTCTATGGAAACAAAAAAGCTGTCCTCTTGCTAACTATATTTTAAATTCATTATTAATTATGACAGAAGAAAAATAGTCAACATTCGTGTATGTATTTGGAAGTGAAAGTACCCATTCAATGTCACAATAAAGGTTGCAACATTTATTTCACTCCAGAATTTCATAAATCATTCACACGTGTCTCGTATTAATGATAGGAGTTGGAACAGATAATACATGTGTGTTACTCCTGAACTACTCTAACAATTTAAACCTGTTGACTGCTTTTAATGTCTCTGAACCTACACCTGAACCAACCCCAGATCATAACACTGCCCCCACAGGCTTTTACCGAAGGCATTAGTTTTCACGCCTACCTCCAGACTTCAGTGTTGTGTTTGTCACTTCCTGCTTTATTTTGTTAGTTCTTCCTCCTGTTTCATGTCTGGTGTCTTTACTTCCTGTTCCGTGCTTTCCCTCCTCTGTGATTACCTGTCCCTGCCCTAATGTACGTCACCTGTGTCTCACTGTCTGCTCCTACTCCTGGTATACAAGTCCTGTGTTTTTCCGAGTTCCTTTGACAGTTGGTCTCGGCCTGTTTGTGACTTACCAGGTGTTTTCTGCCCGATCTCCCTGTTTTGGACCCTGGACTTCCCGAGCCTTGCCTTCTGTTTCCCTGTCGGTACCTCTGCTTATTTGTACTACGTTTTCGGATTTGGATCCTCGACTCTGCCTGTTCCTTGTCTGTGCCTCTGCCTGATTGGACTGATTACCCGGTATCGACCCCTGACCTGTCCTTCACCCCATCTCTGGATCTCTCGCACGGACTACAGATTTAATAAATTGTTTTATTTGCTCAAAACTCAGACTCCTTAATTCCTCTCGGCATTTTGGTTCTCATCCCGTGTATCCAGTCAGTATGAACTCGCCAGAAATGAACCCAGCAGGGTGAGAAGCTGCGGCCCAACTGTGGACTGCTTCTGCAGAAGGAAGACCAGATGCTCCAATCAGCTTCAGTCCGGTGTCCAGCCCTGCTGTCGACTTCACTTCCGAGGGTTCTATTCCGGCCGCCAGCTGCAGCTCTCAGGTCTTCTGCCCAGCCGTCATCCAACATGACCATCCACGGGTCTCAGTCCCGAGTCCAGTTCCGATCCCATTTCGGCGGGCCTCAGTCCCAAGTCTGGAGACCCTGACGCGTCCACCCACATTCCAGAAAAGTCCAGTCCGGAGGGGTCCGGCCCAGCCAACCTCGAGCACAGTCCCAGAGTCCATCCCTATCCCAGGAGGGCCAGAGGGTTTCAGTCCCGAGTCTGGCCCCTGTCCAGGACATCCCGAGGCTTCCGCTCCTGCACATCCCGAGATTTACGCTCCTGCACATCCCGAGGCATTCCTATTCCCTGCTTTCCCGCCTCTGATTACCTGTCCCTGCCCTAATGTACTTCACCTGTGTCTCATTGTCTGCTCCTACTCCCGGTATACAAGTCCTGTGTTTTTCTGAGTTTCTTTGCCAGTTTGTTTGTTTGTTTGTGACCTATGGGTGTTGTTTTCTGCCTGATCTCCCTATTTTGGACCCTGGTCTTTCCAAGCATCGCCTTCTGTCTCCCTGTCGGTACCTCTGCTTGTTTGGACTACGTTTTTGGATTTGGACCCTCGACTCTTCCTGTTCCTTGTCTGTGCCTCTGCCTGATTGGACTGATTACCCGGTATCGACCCCTGGCCTGTCCTTCACCCCGTCTCTGGATCTCTCCAACGGACTGCAGATTTAATAAATTGTTTTATTTGCTCAAAACTCAGACTCCTTAATTCCTCTCTGCATTTGGGTTCTCATCCCGTGTACCCAGTCGTGACACTAGGCATGATGGGTAATCCCTTTGTCCCTCTAGAACGGGGTCATTCTGGACTCCTCAGACCCCAGTCCTATCTTTGTTCTCTATCCAACATATGGTTGTTTAAGACATGAGAAGCTTCTCACTGCATCATTTAAAGGGTTACAGAACCTGCTGCAGATGAAATGTATGAATTTCTGCCATAATTGACCAACTGAACGTGATTCATACCCATGTCAGGGACGTCGAACTCATTTTAGTTCAGGAGCCATATTTCCCCTTAATATGACCTCAGGTAAAATAATAACAGTGAAAAAAGTCAAATTATATTACGATAATGTTTACATCTACAAATATTCCCAAAAAAATCAGAATAATATGAAACGTATTAAGAATAACAAGTGCAATTTTACAAATATTCTGCCAAAATATATCAGGTTATCATTTACACATGTGCATTCCAATTATTACAAATACACAAAACATTTAGTAACAGGCAGAATATTTGTAAAATTGCGTATACTTGTCTTAAGACATTTCAGATTGTTCATATTTTTTGTCAGAGGAGAGGTTGTTAATGTCAACATTTTCATGTAATTTTACTTTTTTTCACTTAAACAGAGGGAAAATATGCATTTTTCATTGTTTATTAAACCCAGCCCAGCAAACGGTCCAATCCAGGCTGTGGGATAAATTTATAAAGTACAAAAGTTACGCTGACGATATTAACAATCAGTGGTGTTGAAATCATTTTAGTTCCAATCTCAAATATTCTGTCTGTTTTTATAAATGTTTGTATTTGTGGATCCACTGTAAGTTCTAATGTACATGTGTAAATGATAAACTGAGGCATAGTATTGTTAAAGTTGGACTTATTTTTGTTAAATTTAGTTTTTTGTCAGGTTGGTTGCTTGTTTTTATGAAAGGATGGTTTGTAAATGTAAACTTTTTCAACAAATACAAGAATTTGGAGTTATTATTGATTGTTTTTTGTTATTATTGTACTGGTCCAACCCACTTTGGACTGAATGTGACCCCTGAACTAAAATGAGTTTGATATGTAACTGTATGCATTATTGTTGTTGTTGTTGTTTTATAGGATTTACTCTGCTGGAATAAGGACAGTTATTTCAGACAGATGATGCCAGGGCTGATGTTCGCATCTCTTCTTCGATGTATAAATGTTACCACTTTGAAACCATCACCTTTAAGCTGCAGCTGACTTTCATTAGCAGGGATTTAGCCATAAAAACATAAAGCATTTTGCACATATGGTCCACTAAAACAGCGTCCCAAAGACAGTTTTGCAGGATCAAGTTAAACTGGAGGTCTTCTGACTGCTGTTCTAGAATTGAAGAGGTGCAACAAAAGCCTATAATTGGACATTTTATCTTTGGAGACGTGTGATTTTCAGCGGACATGAAGTCTAAGAACAAAGGTAATTTAAAAAAAAACTCATTTTCGTTCCAATGTAATGAAGTGAAAAGTTCAATAATTGCCTGTGAGATGTGCAGTATTATAATTTAGTGACCTTTAGTGACCCATTTTAGTTTTAGGGTTACATTTTGCCGCGTTTCCATTACGTGGTACCGGCTCGACTCAACCTTTTTGTGTTTGCATTTCAAAGAAAGACCTGGAATCTGGTACCCGGTACTAGTTTTGTGGTATCGCCTCCGCTGAGGTTCCAAGCAATACTAATGAATAAACACTGCAGACACTGATTCACACAGTTTTCTCTGTGGCACAGATGCATAAGTAGACAAGAAATAGCGATACATTGATCCACATGATGACAGAACAAAACTAAGGATGCACCGAAATGAAAATTTGTAGCTGAAGCCGAATAAAATATAAATACAGGTCGTCCTCGGGTTATGAATAAGTTCTGTTCCTACGCTGTCGATGTAACCCGAATTTCCGCATAAGTCGGAATTAACCCTTTTTATACTATACCCTAAATACTGTACACATACCGGAAACACAGTGTTTGAGTCATGTTTAACCTGAGGTACTTCATATTATGTTTCAGTCGAATATTAAATACCAAAACTACAAGATATTTTTTATATATGATGTCTAATTCTTGTGTTTTGGAACCCTATCTTAGACGTCGAAAAGACCACATGTGATTAAGTTGATGAAAATATATAAATGCAAATTCGGCATACAAACACCTGAGAACGTCAGTATTTTCCACACAGGTTTATTCAATCGGACGCAGCATTTCAGAGTCTGCTTTTCATAGGGAGAAACATGTCATAGTCATTCAGAGTTAATAGAAATCATACTGTATTTGGTTTGGCTCTGTTAGTACATGAAAATGCCCTCCTGCCCTCCATTTTGTACAGAAACAGTTGAGTTTTTTTTTTTTTTATTCCTCGCTGCAGTGCATTTTACTGTTCTCAAAACAAATGTCCAGTAAAAAAAAAAAAAAAGCAATGCTATTCAACAGTGCATAGACAATCAATTATGGCTGATTCCTGTCTTGTTACCTGTACATAAATGTCATTTGTGATGTGCATATCAATGTGTATTGACTTCAGGATGACAAAATGAATTACAAATATTTCAGTGTCGGTTTCTGGATGGATCAGTTAAAGAATATTTTATGTATTTTTTGTGAAAAACGCTCACGTCACACATTTAAAGGTTCAATACAGAGGATTTGCATATGCTCATGCACTGTATGAAGTTTGTGTTGAGATCTTTGAGCTGCTTTTATTTACTGATGTTGGCTAACTCCATTACTAAGATAACAAATATGTTTGTTTTTTTTGTTTGTTTTTTTTTACCTACATTTATAATAAAAACACAAACTTCAACACAAACTACATTAACCCTTTCATTCATGATTTCTGGGGGGGGGAAAGTATCTCTTTTTTTTGTTTTTTAGATTGATTTTATTACCCAAAATTAGGCTGAAGTTTGTTATTAAGAAGATATTTAACCTCCTGTGACCCTGGAAAGTAAATGTTCAGGCTTTTTTAAATTCAATATTTAACCTATATTGGAAACACCATGATGCAACGGTTTTTTAAGATGCATTTTAGTTTTAATTTTTATGGAATATCCTTTGTGGTCCATTCTAAAAGATATTCCATAAAAATTAAGGTTAACTTTATGACATCACAGAGCAGTCTACATTCTAAAATAAGATTATCCTTTGTTTTTTTCTCAATGCATTTCTTAGGGTCTATAGAGACTGCTCTCATGTGGTGTGAAGAATATTGCCTTCATAACCCTTTAAACTGAGCTTCAACTATGTGGATGTCATGCATGAAAGGGTTCAGCACACAAGCACACAAATGGATCTTCGGAACCTTTCAGCTGAAAAAAAAAAAAAAAAGCATAGTTTATACTAAAGAAATAAATATCCCTTTGTTATTGCTAAAAAAATTATCTTCCCATTTATAACAGCAAGAAAATGAAAAGCTAGTACTCAAGTGGTATGGGTTACAGATGTCAACATTAATATGAAGAAGCTAAAAAACCGTACATTTCATACACTAACTCTATACTAACTTAGTCTCTACGGATGCATGGACGTGTGTGTGGAACTTAAGACACCGTTTAAAGTTTACAAGTTCATTTAACAACCTTTTCCTTTCTACAAAAACACTGTATTAACAAGTACATGTGGTATTTCAGTCCCTTTAAAACCTTCTTTCACTTATTTTAACAGTTATAAATGTATATTATTTTCCTGACATTTCTTTGGCCACACTATTGGAAAAAAAAAGACAGAAATTCTAAAAGATATTATTATGTTTAAGATGTGTGGGGTGGGAAGTCTCAGTGGTCTTACAGTGCATTTGCTAAATGCAGTTATTATTTGTTTATATATATATATATATATATAGTTAAAGAATCAGTTCACCAAATTTGCATGCCCATAAGTGTTTTTATTTGTGATATTTGTCTAAAATTTCACTATTATCACTAAGGTAAATTTGTTTTATAGTAGTGGAAATATTAAAATAATGCAATGGAAATGTCAGGAAATATTTTTTTTCTCTGTTATTAATGTGTTTGTGCGTCATATCATTGTCATTATGGTTAAAATGTAATATGTCAAGAAAAAGCGAAACACACTGTTTTACAATTTGGCACAAACCGCCACTTGAATTCGTGGACAAACTGAAAAGAAATCAGTGGCATGAGGCAAAAGCTGCTGTGATTATCTCCGGAACACCATGGCGACATGTCAGTTACCGCTAGCTTACCCATCACCCCTTGCTCTTCTCCAGCTTCATCATCAAGTATACTCATTTCTGGCCAAGATGACGACCACTTCCATGAATGCACCCGTTGGTTTATGGGGTACGGTTTAGAAGTGTCGTCGTTGCATTTCAGTCTCTTGTACAGTCCGAAACCTGCTGAAACTTTCCATATTTTTTTCTAATGTGTAACAGAAACCACATTTCTCTGTCATTTGGGTGAACTGATCTTTCAATCGGAGCTTTGTTTGTTGGTAACGAGCAGGAAAATTACATTTGTACCAACGTTATTTAATAGCTACTGTTTTAGCTGCTGTTCAACGGCAAAGGCATGACAATAAATCTACACGTCAGGAAACTTTTCGAGGCCGCCGTTGTCCTCTGGTACGGCTGCTAGAGCGGGTATGTTACTGTGTTAACCTGAGTTTAAGACGGTTTTCGGCAGGTATAATCCTGTAAAGCACCATAAAGAAAGTGATAACAACATATAAACTAATGATCAATGATAAAAAACATTATTTACAAAGCACCACATGGTGTCGGATAAGACAGATAAAAGTGTGTATTTGTAGGATGTGACCGCGATGGATGGACTTCCGCTCTGTCCAGTGTTGTGTCTCTGTCTAGGAATGGCTCATGTAGCTGTTCTCGATGCACAGCACAACGTAGGAGCTGGAGCAGCTGTTGGAGTTCTGCTGGAGGAGGCTGCCGCTCTCCAGGGACGACGCCATGCCGGTCAGCGCCTGGTTGGCCGCGCGCCACGTCTCGCAGTAGCTGTCGACATGACGCTGACCCGAGCTGGTCGAACCGTGCCACATCATCTTCTCCGGCCTGAGAGTAATGGAGTACACGGAATTTAACATTGCCTTCTCTTCATGTTCAGGTTAAAGGCGGTTTACGGGACTCACCACGTGTTGTCCTTGAGGACGTCCTTCCCATCAAACGAGTAGAGCGACACGCCGTCTTTCATCCTGCCGTCGTTGAAAATGGCGTCCCAGTTGTCGAACAGAACCTCATCCTGTGGGAGGTAAGAAAACAGTCGGTCCTTACTGTGTTTTCTGCTGCTGACGCCTAGTCATCTAATTATCTAATAATAATAATAATAATAATACATCAAACTTGTTGTATAGCCCTTTTTTGGACACTCAAAGACGCTTCACATTGAAACAAAACGAAGAGAACAGAAAACAATTCAATTAAATTAATTAAATTTGTTCATATCAATTACCAATGCGTATCTACACACAACCTTTAACCCCTGTAGTGCCTCATTATGTAATAACAGTGCAATATGTAATAATTTTTCCACCTCATTTTGGAATAACGTGCCATATTTTGTAATAGTCTGTCCCTATTACGATTAACTAACATTAATTAGATGTTATGTAATGTCAAGTGCTTAATAATGGTAGTGGACACTGTTGTT
>JAPSES010078943.1:0-27490 GCA_029822895.1 Maxillicosta whitleyi | reverse complement strand
ATATATAATCAATATCTGAATTCTGATTCAGAGACATGGAAAGGTGTGCTCTTTGTCAAAAAGCTGAAATCTGCAGTAACAAATGTGGAAGTTAATGATTTGAGATATAAGGTTTAATGTCTACTTGAAAACAATTAGTAGTGTGCGTTTCAGAGGATGATATTTTACACAGAATATTTCAGAACTTGTACTTTTCCACCTTCACTTGAGTAAAGAAGCTAAATGAGTTCATCGTTTCCACTGTGTGAATTTCATTCTGCTCTGTTTAATCAGATTTATTCTAAAATGAAAAAGGAGAAGATGAAATTAGGTGGATGACCAACTCAGCAATAATAACACTTTATTCTGTGAAAACGCTGTCTTAGGTTTGATGTAATGATCTTTTCTTCTTCACTGCACCAGTAGAGTGTTACTGAAATGTGAGTGTGTTAAACACAGCCAGGACTGCAGGAAGAAAAGCTGTGGTCACAATGAACAGACACCACACGACAAGATCTGACAGTTAGCAACAAATAAAATACATTATAAATGAACATTGTAATGACAATTTCAGGGCGGATATGTTGGTTCAGGTCTATGTTCAAGTCCAAAAGGTAACATATATAAGATACAAAGTTAAATGAGATTAAAAAAAAAAAAGAAAAATCAATCATGTACAATATACCTAATAAATCTGAATATGTAATTTTAATATGATTTTAATTCAGTCATTTCGGAATAATAGCGATTGTTGTTTTATTGAATGACTATATTATTGGGTATATTATTTTGTATGTATATTGTATGAATCCATATGAATTATCTCTGCTACAGACTGTAAGTTTATTTCTGAGTTTAAATAAATTATTGAAGTGAACTAAACTAAACTAAACTAAAAAACTAAACTAAACTCACCTGGCCTGGCTCAAAGTGAACTAAAATAAATTTAACTAAGCCAAGCTAAGGTAAGCTAAGCTAAACTAAACTAAACCAACCTGGCCTGAATTGAACTAAACTAAACTGAACTAAAATAATAATAATAATAATTAAACCAACCTGGCCTGGGTTGAAGTGAACTAAACTAATCTGAACTAAAGTAAAGTGACCTGACCTGAACTAAACTAAATTAAATTAAACTAAACTAAACTAAACTGACCTGAACTAAACTAAATTAAACTAAACTAAACTGACCTGAACTAAACTACACTAAAGTAAACTGACCTGAACTGAACTGAGCTAAACTAAACTAAACTAAACTAAACTAAACTAAACTAAACTAAACTAAACTAAACTAAACTTTTATCTTGACAGAAACATTTTGCATACATTACATTTACTTTCCCTCCAGAATAAAGGCGTTTTCTTTAGTCATGAAGACATAACTGATTTGATAAATAGAGAACACAGTTCATGTCAGAAAAGACAAACGACCCATTCTTATGTAAAAAGCATGAATATTTATCATTAATATGAAGCAATGCATTATTAATTCTCTCAATAAACACGTTTTTGAGATGAGATTTTTCATTAAATACGCTCATTTCAGAGTCTGTACCTTCATCCAACACATTTGTCTTTAAAGAATTAAATAATTAAACACAATTGTGACGACAAATGTCATGAAATACACACGTACGTTATCTGTGTTATGAAAGTCACTGGAATATTTTTCCATCATTCCTTCATTTTTCACGTGTTTATTAACGACCCTAAAGAAATGAGGCCTCCATATTTAAGTACATCTTAAATAAATATAAACATGAACGGAGCAGTTTCTCCTCTGAAGTGATGGATGGCACTAAATTAAACTGGTTTTGGTGTTTTTCCAGCTGATAGAATAAGAACAGCTTTACCGACTGAACATTTATTTATGGTGTCCCTTTTTTTTTTTTTTTTTTTTCATCCTCCACGTGGATGTAAAACAGAAACCTGCAGCACTGGACGTTTTTCTCCAGAGACCCTCGGCCTGCTGCCTCCCTCTGCGGCCATGATGGATGGTGCAGGAGAGGAAAAGGACACATTTCCCAGGAGGCCGAGCGTCTCACTGCAGGTTAAACAGCACTCAATACAGAAATAAAAAAAAAAAAAAAAAAAACGGAACATGAAGACGTTTGATATGTGACACATTCGGGAAAATATCCAAATGTAAAGCAGGAGCAAAAACAAAAACGAGTCCAAATGTGACCCATCTTCTTCTCAGTCGCTTTTAATAATAATAAAAAAATAAATAAAAAGACGGCACATTTAATATTCTGATTTGTTGTTATAAAACGTTACACCATTTTTCTCAGAGGGATAGTTTCTGTTGGTGCGATTCCTCTCCCCCAGAATAATCAGAGAGATTTAATACTGCACTTTAGACAAAACGCAGAAAATCCAAAATAATGTTCGACATTAAACTCAAGAATGTAGGTGTTTTTATGCATCTGTGAAGGTGATAAACAGTAAAGATTAAGGTAGAAACACGAGCTGACGTTACAGAGCCTGAAGGGATTTACAAACAAACACAATATATTCAATATGTTATGAATATGGATCCACCTTTGTCTAAATCTTGGCGTTTGACATTTATACCAAACAGATTAAAACATGAACAGTGGAAATTATTACTGTAGTTTCCGCATAAAATCCAATCATTTTTTTCATGTATAAACTGAAATGTTTTGACCTACAGTATAAGTGTTAGTAAAAATGAAGAACATTATGAAATGATTAATGCGTTAGTGGGATTTAAGGGGAACATTACGTTGCACCGTAACTACAGTTAATCAAAGCAGTGATTTTTATCAAAGGATTACACCTGATGGTATACTTTTCAGTAAAAACAAAAAATAATATAGAATATAGAAATAACATTTATTCTCTTTGCATCTTTTCCTTCATTTTATGGCCTGGGCTGATATTTTTATTGTTTCTTTGATTTAGTTCTTGCACCATCAATGCACATTAAGTTTGGTTTGTTATCCTTTTGGACATTCCCTTTACATCTACAGAGACTTTTCACAATAAAGCGCTCCAGTTTGAACTTTAGCACATATTATTTTATTCTGTGTTTAAGATTTTTTAACCTGATTGACCCACAGAAAGTTGCTTTTGTATGAAGTAGTTCAGTCTTTCTCATGGTTTCACATCACATTAATGTTCTCAAGACGTAATAAAAACAATGCAAGGGTTATTTTAGACTGAAATTTACAAAAAAAATGTATATAAAGAACAGTAATGTCTTTGTTTTTACTGAATCTTCCATCATCCATTTGTCTGAAAGTCTCTCTTTTTTTTAAAATAATTTTTCTCTTTTTTCATCACAACTGTTTCATTTTTTGTAATCTCGTTGCATCTTTGACATCATTTTCATCTTTGACATTGATTTCATTGTTTTCATTATTGCCGTTTTAATCTGTTTTTTCTCATTACATAATATTTTGTTCTTACCGTTTTATATCTTACTACATGATTCTCTTGTTTGTCTTCAGTTTGTTCTTGCATCATTATATTTTTCTGAGGTCACACTCTTTTGTCTTATATCATATTATTATATTTTTGTGTGTGATATTATAATATTATATTGTCCCAACACACAGCAAAGTGAAAGTTTTAGCTTTTTTGCATAATGCATAATGTAACATTTTTTTTTTTTTTTTTTTTTTACGGTTTTATTTTTAAAAATTAGATTTGTTTATTTATATTTTGTATGGGATGTCCTTTACAGTGGACAGCCTTTTTAAAGTAAAATGGTGAAACTTTTGTCACCTACAAAGGACAAAAATATATTGCTAGGTATCAGAAGGATATGCAAAAATAATATTGTGTGTTTGCTAAATTCTGGGAAACACAGGGAAGATTTTCAACAGCCTGAAATAACGGAGAAAAGGTGTAAATGCAAAAAGTCTCATGTCCTCACACTATAATTGTAATATAAAAGTCGATTTGCCATTTATCAGTTGTCTTTCTTGTCAGCTACTTAAGGAGTACAAATGGAAATTAATAATAGTTAATTAATATTCCTGTTGCTGTAATCTGACACATTTACAGATGCAGTCATTGTAGATGTTCAGTAAAATGCACTTAAATAAATAAATGAAAGTCATATTGACACCAAAAAGCACTGCTGCTTTAAATCTCAAAGAATAGTGGCATCCAAGTGAAATTTTATCTATATTTAACTTTTACCGAGTGATTTATTGTATTATTATTTAGCAATTTTTTTAATATCTGGTATTTTCCAACATTTAATTTACTGGCAGTATTATTGTTCATAATAAAAAAATAAATCTTTGCAAAGATGAACAAAAAATATAGCACTAGCATCTATTTTGTCTGTGGATTTGTTATAATTACCACTATAATTTAGGAAAATCAAATCTAAGACTTTAAGACACCCTGTAAATGCAACAGTAACTATACAAAAACTGAGAAAACTTAAGCAAAAAATGACTTTTCTCAACAAAATATCATTAACTGCGAATGAAAGTAAGTTTATTCAACTACTATCATTGATCCAACTCCATGGGTTTTACTGGTGAATCAGTGTTGTAGAAGATGACGGTGTTTCCATGGTAACTAATGACTAACAAATGACTCATATCTGAAAAGGTGATAAACTGCATTTTTCTGTTAAACATTTTATATAGAGTTCCAAATCTTCCTCCTTGGACCCAAACACATTCTAGTCTTTTTAGTTCCATCTGAAGCATCCAGACCCCTGAGGTCATCAGGGACAGGTTTACTGCGTGTTCCCAGAACCAGAACCAAACAAAGTGAAGTGAAGTTTATTCTGCTCCTCACCTGTGGAACAAACGTCCTGAACACCTGAGGTCAAACTGAAAACCTTAGTGTTCACTACAGTGTTCTCTTAAATGCTTAAATAATGTCTTTAAAATCACATTTTATCTGATGATTTTAATTTCCATGTTAATCAAATTTCTTGTTTGTTAATTTTTCTGTTTTTATATTTCATATTTTATTTCATATTCTCTTTTCACGCCTCTCTTGTGATGCTTTTACATTTCATATAAAGCACTTGGAATTGTCCTGTACATGAAATGTACTGTATAAATAAACCTACCTTACCTATATCCTAGATCAGGGGTGTCAAACATGTGGCCCGGGGGCCAAATGTGGCCCATCACAGGTTCTAATGCGGCCCGTGGGATGAATTTACAAAAAAAAAATAAAAAATCCACAGTCATGGCTGTTCAACTCATTTTAGTTCCATATACAGACTAATATGATCTACAGTAAAATAATAACAGAATAATTTCCCCAAAAATCACTATATTTTCTTCTGGGTTTGATGTGAAAAAACTTATATTACATTATGTCAATGAATATTGACAACTTCATATTTTTGTTAAATTAAATTATGAAAATTTTTACATATCCTGTAACAATGAAATGTGAAAAACCTGAAATGTCTAAAAAAAATTAAACACAATTTGAACACTTTTCTGCCTGTTATTACTGAACATGTATAAATAATAAGTTGAGGCACATTATTGTTAAAATTACATATATTTTTCACAAGTAATGTCTTTTTTTTCAGGTTATTCATATCTTTTTCATTTGGGTAGACTATAAAGTGTGTATTTTCATAATTTCATGGGTTTGTCTTCACTTAAACAAAGACATATTTTGAGTTGTCATTATTTATGCATTATTATGCAATTATTTTCTATGTTATTATTTTACTGGTCCAGCCACATTGAGATCAAATTGGGCTGAATGTGGCCCCCAAAAGAAAATGAGTTTGAGACCCCTGTCCTAGATGCTTTTGGACGTTAATAAATCAGTATCATCAGACTCTACATGTAACTTTTCCAACTCTGTCCTATATTGGAGAAGAATGTTTTAAAGCAACTTGAGCTTGATCACGAACTAAATGACATCAGCCGCATAAAGATGAGTTTAACTTACGAAACAATGTTAAAATTCAGTGATGATGAATGTGTCTGTGTGTGTGAAACCTGCGGCAGGAGGACCTCTGGGGAGACAAGTGAAGCTCCGTCCGTGGCCCGATGGGAGTCTGTTGATGATGGCGGCGGGTTGGGACAGCCCTCCTCAGTCCCCATTTGAGCGGACATTAATCATCAGCAGGCAGCGGCGTCTCTCCGGCCCCTGACACGTCTCACAGGGACCGGACCTTGTCCTCTCCGCGCTGTCCCACCTGTCATGCCTTCCTCCTCCTGTTAACCTCTGACCTGCCTTCTTGTCCTTCAAGACTCCCTCATGTCTCTCTGTCCTCGTGACCTCACCTGTCCTGTCTGTTTGAGGTCGTCACATGACCTGCTTTCATCAACCTCCCACAGGTGATGATGTCATAGAAAAACAGGTTCAAAACATGCTGCTGCTTTGACTTATTTTGACTGATGAAGCTTTGGTTTGAGCTGAGCCACTGAAGGGAGAAAAAGAACTCACTTCCCTCTGTTTACACGTCTCTATGTGCTTGTAATTAATTTAAGATTTTGTCACAGTCGTGTAGAAATTGTGATGTACTTAACCAAATGAATGCTAAGAAACTGTACTTAAACACCTAAACACTAAAAGCATCTACTGATATAAGATTTTTAATAATTTAATCCACTAATCCTATCAATAATTCAGGTAAAATTCAGTTTCTTTGCTTTTCAATGTCATCAGATTTGACTCCTTTGGGAGTTCAGAGGTTAAAACAATGTTTTCACTAATGGACATAGTTGGAAAAGTTACATTTAGAGAGTAATGATACTGAATTTAAGATGCAAAGTGAATGAACTAAAGAATCTGAGATATATATATTAAAAAAATGTTTAATAGCTTTTTAATCATTAATCCTATCAATCCATGTAAATAATTGATGTAAAATACAGTTTTCATGGTCATCAGATATGACCCATTTGGATGTTCAGAGGCTCCATAGTTACCATGGAAACACTGTCATCTTCTACAACATTGATTCACCAGTAAAACCCATGGAGTTGGATCAATAACAGTGGATGGAAACACTGAGTTTATCTTCACTTAATGATATTCTGTTGAGAAAAGTCACAGTTTCTTCAGTTTTGTCTGTTTTTGAGATAATAACCTTCAACTTTAATCTGAGCTTTTATGAACATAAAACCCTTGGAGTTGGATCAATGACAGTGGATGGAGACAGTTGTTTTTATGTTCAGTTAATCATATATTTTGTTGAAAGTTTTTACTTTAGTTGTCTCAGTTTTAATATAATTTCTTTTGGAATTTCAGGTGTCACAGACCTTTAACATCTTAAATAAAGGTCTGGAACTCATGGCTCTGTATTATTGTACAGTGGGAACTCTATAAGTGCATGTCCTGAATATTAAATATGTTTGAGTTGCCGTCGAGCCAGTGATGGGGTGAACCACACACAGTTGTCAAACATAGTTCTATAGCTCTAATGTATCCTGTTGTTTCTCATTTTAAATGATTTGGAACGCAAAGGAAGTCAAAGCCCTAACTGTGGACACTGAGGCTTTGATTCCAAAAGTGGTCACATTAGTTAAGTTAAACTGTATTCATTTATTTGATGATGAATAAAAAAATGTTTTGTGTGATTTGATGTTAATTTTGCTTGACTTTCCTCCTTTTGAACACTGAGGCTCCAACCCTGGACCCCACCATTCTCATACACCCCCCCTTCCATTTTTTCTGGATCCACCATATCCACTATGTATTGACTGTGACAAAATAAGTTCTTCTCCACATCACCATCAAATTCTCTTGGACAGATTAATCAGTATTTTGGTGGAGAAATACATTTACATATATTTATTTTAGTATTTAAGACATGTCAAAATGAGACCAAATACAGTAAATTAATGTAGTCAGTGTGCGCAGGCTTAGTTTTTTTCTGGTGATCAATAAAACAAAAATAATTAATATCATCCTTTCACACTAGATTTCACACTATGAATATCAGAATTTAACAATCAAATGATGCTTCATGTTTCAGGTTTTTTTTTTTTTTTTTTTTTTTGCAGTGCTTGGAATGAAAATGTAGTGCAGTGACACAAACTAAACTTCCTGAAACCCACCTATAGTTTTTGGTGACATAATCTAAATGACATCCCTCTATGGAAACAAACATGGACGATGGTTATAGATTTAGAAACTGCAGCTGAAATCAGTTTCTTCATCCCACTCAGCTCTGACTCTACACCCACACCCACACATCTGTGCAGAAGCACCTCACTGTCACCTCCTCACACACTGAACTGAACTCTGCACAACAACCACTGTGGTATATGTTCTGTAACATTATTCTGTCACTGTGAGTCAGTTCAGAACTGGACTGCTTTAGTCTGATACATTTAAATATATTATGACCAAACATTCACACTTGTCTGACAACATGGATATGTTTTCTCTGTTTGTTCTTCTCGTCCACATGTAAACAACATTTTGAGATCAGAAGAATGGAGGTTTTTAACCCATAAAGACTCAGTGGTACCTTTATATCAGCTCTCAAATCACATTTTATATATATGTATGACCTTTCTTAAGTGATTTATTACCTTTGTTTTTTGTTTTTTTTAGAATATTATCCTATGTATTTTTTTGTTTGTTTTTGTTTTGTTTTTTTGGTGAAAATCAGGTATTTTCCAAAAAATAATTTATGGAACATGTAGATGTTCATAAAAACTCAGATTAAAGTCGAAGGTTATTATCTCAAAAACAGACAAAACAGAAGAAATTGTGACTGTCCACTGTTATTGATCCAACTCCATGGGTTTTACTGGTGAATCAATGTTGTAGAAGATGACAGTGTTTCCATGGTAACTACAGAGCCTCTGAACATTCAAATGGGTCATATCTGATGACCATGAAAAGATGAATAACTGTATTTTATACCAATTATTTACACGGACTGATAGGGTTAATGGTTGAAAAGCAATTCTTTTATTTTATTTTTTATCCCAGATGCTGTTGTTCATTCACATTGCATCTTAAATTCAGTTTCATTACTCTGACACTGGACCAATATTTTTGCCAGTCGAGCTTTGGTCGAATGAGCACGATGTAGAATCCTACATTCAGTGAACCCATGTTTAGCACAAATTGATGACTTGTGCACCCTTCTTAGAATCTCGTCCCACATATCATCTGAGATCGTCTCTCCCAAATATTTTTAAGGGCACTAGAGGAACCTGATCAGAGCTTATGGGTTTTAGAATGGATGGCAGAAATTGCTCCTTTCAATGACAAGACAGGCTCCAAAAATACATCTAAGTCTTAAACACTAGGAAAGGCTGGAAAATCTGGGACCAAAGTACGTACAAAATTACGAGTTTGGAGATATTAAAAAAAATGATAGTTGTTGGGAAGAAACAAAAACAGAATTTATATATAGATCCTTTAATAATTTTATACCCAAACCAGCACAAACAGAAAAGGTTCTCTCCATTAAAGACGGAAGAAACATAGAATTCACTGCTAGTGGTGCTCTAAAAGAAGAGGCTTGTAGGCCAAAATGGCGTCTGAACTGGACCCAGATTTTAAGACTGGAGGCCACGATCACATTTCCAGTAAATTTGGAGTAAGAAAAAAAATCAGAGGTGAGTACAATAAGGCTTTTAATGCTACAGGATCAGCAGAATTTACCTCTACTACCAACCACCAAGGGGGAGCTTCACTGTCCTCGTATTGAACCCAATAGTTTCAGTTTCTGATGTTTGTTGTCCATTAATAGTAGAGCAAGTTGGGTAATGCCACACCTAGTAAAGCATTGGGTCTCTGTAAAATCTGGGGTCACAATCTAGGAGTCCTTTTATTCCAAAAAGAAAAAAGAAAAAAATCAAAAATAAGACCAAAAAAAAAAAAAGGAAAAGAAAAATAGAGAGAGAAGCAGAGGTATTGGTATACACTGGAATAAATATAGAAAACCAGGAAAAACATTCATTCTGACCACATTAATCTTAGGTGTGACCGTTATATAAAGGATGGACCATCACTCAAAATCATGTTCAATTTGTTTAAGCAAGAAATTTTTTTCTTATAGAGATTGACTAAAGTATCAGCTACATGTAGCCCAAGATAGACAAAGCCAGACTTTGAGATCTTGAATTGTAAATCTTAAAGTGAACATTCTTTAGCTAGTTTAACTGGAAATATCTGACTTTTACTAAGATTCAGTTTATATCCTGAAATCTTGTTAAATTCATCTAAGATTGAAAGTACTGCAGGAATGGAACATGATAAAAGCAGCAGCAGCAAATCATCCGCATATAAAGCGACTTTTAACTCTACTCTTTATGCCACAGAGATGTGGATGAGATCGTAAAGCAACGGACAAAGGCTCCATTACTAAGGTGAACAGGAGTGGGCTTAGTGGGAAGACTTGTCGAGTAGAGCGGTTTAGACAAAAATATTGAGAATTTGTCTTGACAGAGGCCTGTGGTGAAGCATAATAATTGAACCCAGGAAATTAAATGTACCCCAAAACTAAATTTCTCTAAAACAAAAAACAGATAATCCCACTCTACTCTATTGAACGCCTTTTCAGCATCTAGAGCTATCAAGGCCTCTGAGGGAGCAGTTGGAGAGGGATTATAAACCACATTAAATTCCTTCCTCAGACTGAAGACAGAGTGCCTATTACAAGTAAAACCAGTCTGTTCCAAAGATATAATGGATTGAAGGATGACTTCCAAGCGTCTAGCAAGTAGCTTTGTCAACAAATTGAAATCTGCATTCAGGCTGATAGGGCGATAAGAACCACATAACAAAGGATTTTTATTTTTCTTCAACAGCAGTGAGATGCAAGTCTGATTTAATGATTGAGGAAGGATTCCACAATCTAAGGCATCAGTAAACATACCTAACATGATGCATGACTGTTTCCAAAAGGATTTTATAAAACTCAGAAGGAACTCCGTCTGGGCCTGCATGGGCTCGTGCTACTTTGTAACGATTGAACCGTTGCCTCCAGTTCGGTCACAGTAATTGGATATTCCAGTTCCCCAGCCACACCCTGATCCAAAGAAGAGATGTTTAAATGATCAAACAAAGATGTCAGACATGCAGGAACACGAGAGCGGTCAGATGAATATAGTGACTTATAGGATTCCATAAAAGTTTGGTTCTTCTCCAGAGGGTCTGATGTAACAGCTGAACCCGTCTTAATCTGTGGAATTAACTGGGAAAAGGAAACCTGACGCAGCTGATGAGCCATTAGTTTGCTACTTTTGCCTCCCTGCTCGTAAAACTTAGACCTAGACTGAAGTAGAAGCTCAGTCGTGTAAGATCATATTCAGGTTGCAAGGACATCCGTTCCTTTTAAGTGTCTGGAAGGTTTGAGGTCGCATAAGTGTCATTTAAGACAGCTATGCACTGAGATAACTGACTCACTTTGTCTTTCCTGAACTTCTTCTGATGTGCTTTATAAGAAATGATCCCCTCTTATAGGCAGCAGATATTTAACAGTTTAGATCAGTAGATGCTTTTGCTCAGTCATGTTTGGGTGTTTATGGGTTAGAAAAACTTTCCAAAGTGAAGAATTTTTAAAACTCCATCACTCTAATCTATCCGGGAAATCTAGAAATTACAAAGAGTCTTTATCAGATACATAGAGTCATTGTTTGTCAGTTTGTAAATGCATGAAACTGAACACATCTTAGTAAACTTTGTGTTAACTGTATTTTCACCTCTCAGAAGCGCTGTGACACGATTGGCTGTGGTGCGCCTACCTCATTGCTCATTGACGTGCTCATTTTTTTTTTTTTTTAACCAATAGCACATGGCAGAGTGATACTGCAGGACAAATAAAGTCTCTTTGATCTTTTTTTTTTTTTTCATAGTTCCACTGTGTGTGTGTCTACACTCATAGATTAAAGGGTTCATATTTATCTAAACCTACTTTTATTAGTCTTTGGTTCATTTATTTGTGTATTTGGACCCTAATAATTCTAAAAGTTTGAATTTGAACCTTCCAGGTGCTACAAAACTATCTTTATTTTCATTTTGGCAAAAATCAAGTGGATTTTTACAACCTGTTTTAATTCCTGCTTAATTTGTTACATCTACAACTAGTTACATCACAACATTTGCACATATAAGGTCAAGACTTCTGACTAATATTTCTCCAAGTATGACAGTTGTTTCTCTGTAGCAGTGGTTGTAGTAAAAACTAAAAATATGTCCAAACTCCAAGCCGATTACTTAAAATATTCAGTTGGTTGAATGGAACAGAGCAGCACAGCCAATGACCTGAAGGGGGTGGGGCATTAAGTGGCTCATTTGCATTTAAAAGGCCAAGGTTCAAAATGACCTTTCTGGTGTCATTACTCAGAAATAAGGTTGAAGACGGACCTGTGGAGTTGAATTAATGAAGAATTCAGACCCACACAGAGCATTTACAGTTTATGAAGAGCACAGGGAAATGTTTGAAAATGCATAATTCCATTTAAAAAAGCAAAATAAAAAAGGTTAAAAGCAAAGCCAGTAATTCAGATAAATCAGATTAATAGTTACACAAAATACATAAATATGCTGTAAACTTTCAGATCAGATGACCTGTCATTGAACCCGCCCACACTAATGTGGATACTTTTTTACAAAACAGACATGTCTCTGTTTCTCACACCCACAGGTAAATGTCATTTTAGGTCACAACAACTGAGATTTTTAAAAATGCTTTTCCAAAGTTTTACCAGATTATTATAAACTCCAGTTTGTGTGCATCCATGTGGAGAGAAAACATGTCACACTCCACTCTGCACATGTCTGGTATTACTTTATTTAATGAACCTGCACCTGAAACATCGAACCCAGGCGTATAAATCAGTGTATGATCTACTGTAGATGGAGGTCACATGGTTACCTTTAGCAGACTGATTGGACCAGCATTATGTACACACCCACATAATGTAAATAATATACTTCGATAATCTGAACCAACACTTAACCCATAAAGACCCAAATATCCACTGTTGACCAAATGATACCAACCATTGATCCACTAATTTTATCAATACATGTAAATAATTTACATAAAATACAGTTTGTCATCGTTTCATGGTCATCAGATATGATGCATTTGGATGGTCAGAGGCTCTGTAGTTACCATAGAAACACTGTCATCTTCTACAACATTGATTCACCAGTAAAACCCATGGAGTTGGATCAATGACAGTGGATGGACAAACTGAGTTTATGTTCAGTTTATGAGAAATGTTACTGTAAAAAAATAATTTTTACGTTTTGATACAATAAGCTTTGAATTTATCCTGAGCTTTTATGAACATCTTCACAATCAGTCAGTTAAACATAGGAAAATAGATGATTTTCACCAGAAAAAAATGCCAAATACAGAGGGTAATATGCTAATAAATTGTGGTAAATGACATAGGAAAGGTTAAATAGAGAGAAAAATTAATTTGGAAACTGTCATAAAAGCCACACTGGGTCTTTATGGGTTAAAATAACTGGTTTGTAACTTAAACTGTTGTTGCCATTTCATTGTCAGGACAGATTAAAGCCTTTGTGTCTGAAATATTATCCAAAATGTCCCCAGCTTGAAGAACAACAGAAACAATGGTTTGTCTGAGTGTTTGGTTCAGTGTGTAGTTGTTTTTACATTGTACAGTGGACACAGATATCATGGACAATGAAGGTTGTGTGGACAGAAAGGAAGACGAGTATTTACATTTAGAAAAATATTAGTATTAGTGTTGACAGGCTGTAAGACATGCAGTGTAAGTGTAGCCCAACGGTAAAACAGCAAGCTCACAATTCTTCATGTGTGTAAAAACAAACAGGCTTTTTCCTTCTCATACTGGACGTTAAAATATTCCGCCATAATGTGGTATCAGTGTAAACAATGGAAGACAAAACCCAGTGTCTGTTCAGTGCAAAGACAAATGAGGCTTCAGCAGAAGGAGTCTAATCAGTTTCTATTATTAAGCATTGAGTTAATTTTGGGTAAAATTCTAATTATAGCTTTTTATTTCCCAGATGAGCTGCAATAGAAGAATAATCAGTTTTGGAAATAATCCTTAGATCACTGGTGATTTTCTGTAGAAATCTGGTATAAAACCCCATTTAATGTGATCAATGCGATGTTCTGTTCTTGGAATCAGTGTTTTTAGGTTGTTTTTAACGTCAGATGTTCTTAATTTACATGTTATTATTACTGAGAACATTTAGGTGCAGCTTTTTTCTTTATTAAATGTCCAGTATTTCCAGTCTCCATCACCAGTCGATGGTGGGACATTTCTGTGTGTAGTTTTTTTATGTTCTCGCTGTGTCTACGTGGCTTTGCTCCAGTACTCTGGCTTCCTCCCACCATCCACAGACGTGCACTGATAGGTTAACTGGTTAATTTAAACTGCCCATAGCCGTGAATGTGATTGATTGTTTGTCGCTGTATAGTCACTTTTCCTTTGGATATGTGCAAAAACTTTACTAATATTTACCAATATTTAGTGCGTAATATTAGTCTTTCCATTAAATCACAAAAGTGATGATTATTATCATCAGATGACACGAAAAGTCATCCCATAAACATGGCGATAAATCTAAACGTCATGTTGATTAACAGATATATTTATTATTATTATTATATATTATCCCTCTATCTGGTACTAAATTAAAAAAAAATAAAAAATTGAATTCCTGGTGTGTCCACACATACGGCACCATGTTTCTGTTAAAACTCTTCTTCTTCACTTGTTATAACGTCTGTTAACATTCTTTTTTTTTTTTTTTTTTTTTTTTTTTTTTTTATGTATGTGACTAGTTGCGGAAAAAGGTCTTTCCATTGCAGTTTTGTGTGATACAACAAACCACTTCTTGCTAGTGCAAAAACTTTTAATCAAAAAATGAAATTTTGGTGAAGTTGTCATTTTTTCATTGGGTACATTTTTATGTGCAAATTATATTCACGCCATTTGACAGTTCAATGGAAAAGTGACTGCTGATGAACTGGCAACATGTCCAGGGTGTACCCCACCTTCGCACATAAGTAGCTGGGATAGGCTCCGGTGACCCCTGTGACCCTAGTGAGGATAAAGTGAGTTCAGATGAATGAATGAATGAATGAATGAATGAATTATTCTCTGTCTTTTGTCAGATTTTTTCTCACATTTAGAAACATAAAACCATGTTTATGACAAATTCTGACTATTCACTACTTTGTGCATCTGTCGAATAATACTTTGTTTCATGGTGCGACATCCTGTAAGATATTACCCCTATTTTAGCCTCATGAAGTCATTTCTTCAGGTTTTCTTTGTTCATATATAGGATTGATGAGGTTTTGTCATCCAAAACACATTATGGAAGGATACTGTATAAATATGTAAACAAAGAACATCACATTCTTTAGAACTGAAGCTCCTGAGTTTCAATTATTCATGTGAAGTCTCTTAAGCGCACAAAAGCACATTTATATCCATATATGAGACCTGACTGACATAATGCAGCCACAGTTAACCTTAACTGTAAGAGTGGCAAACAGCTCAGTGAAGCAGCGAGGACGGACCCGCGCGTCCTTTTAATGTAGGTAATGTCCTTTAGCTGCCTCCACAAAGACGTGTGTGTATGAATGTGCAAACATCCACACAATGTGACACATAATTCAGGTTAATGGAAACCGCCTGTCTGTCTGTGTGTGTCTACTGTTGCACTAATGTTACATGTAAGTTGAATGTTTTATAAGGAAATGCCACTGATGCATTTTTCATGCCGGGTGCCTCAGTCCTGCTTTTTCTTCTTTTCTCGTTGTTATCTGTGATGATGCGTCGCAGTGAGCAGGTCCTGCAGATCAACATAACCAGCAGCAGATGATGTGATACGGCCACTTCCTGTTAAAGTCCCTCACTGCATTTACATGTTCACCACTCTGACAGTATTGCAGATATGAGTCATGGAAACCAGCTATTCCGAGTCAGGCTAAATGTGGCCTGTGTAAGACGTGCTGATATTATGGGGTTTTAGAGGCATTCTTCAGACATGTCCACGACGCAGTTCAGTTGGGGTTTTCACTGCGTACAACACACCGTTCACTGTAAACAAACCAGCAGGATATAAATGTGCAAGGCTGCCATGCAATTTCTAAGAAAAGCCCACATTTCAGGTCATAGGAGATACCAACATGTTTTCAGATATGCACATAAATATTACAGCAGCGGCATTATGAAGTTATTTAAAGGCTGAAGCTGTTGGATTTATGTTATGAGAACATATAGGGGGGTATAAACCAGAGCATGTTACATTTTCATAGGCCGGTTCACCAACAGTACAGTAGGAATATAATGTTTTTTTTTTTGTTTGTTTGTTTTGTTAGGATAACAGAACATTTGTAGAACAGATTTTTTTTGTCATTTTCATTTAAAATATGGAAAAAAAATGTTTTAAAATGCACAGTATTTGTTAAAACAGTGAATTATATTTCAAATCACAGAATGCTGAAATAAAGTAATGGATGTTTGTGTAGTTTCAGATTCCAATGGTTGTGTCCCACGTACAATATTAAATAAATAAATAAATAAATTGCAGTAAATGGCAAGAGACAAGAGACAATGCATCTATTATACATATGATGTTTGCAATTCCAAAGATAATTGCACAATCTTATATAATAAAGTATATGTTTATATTTATAATAAAGTCAAGAAAAGTTGCAGTTTGTGGTAAAACTGTTGAAAATAATGTGAAAATATCAGCATCAGAACAATCTCTCCTGTTCTCTGCTCACGGGAGCTGAATGTCTGCAGTTTCAACATGATTAGATAGTATTCATGTTCACAACTTTTAATATATTCCACTGACTCTCGAAGACTGAGGTGAAATGTGCCAACGCATCAGTTGTTTTGGTATCGAAGTGTCACCTCTGGAGTCCACTGAGTTGTTTTACACAAAATTAGATGTTTCTTTACTGTCGAATCATGACATTCTTAGTTCTTAGAATTATCTTTTGAATTGATAAACATGATATATGTGAATGGTGGCACAATAAATCCTAAAAAAAAATATTTGTCTCTCACCGTTGACCATTATTTGTATGTTTTTTCAAAGTTTAGGTCCCTTTGGAAAGGGCATACCATCATTTACAGAATGATAATTGTGGTATAAATTATATTTAAAAAAAAAAAAATTGCATTGTTTCAACTAAAACAGGACTTTAAAAGTGCAGGTAAATATTTTAACTTGACCGAAGTAAAAATTGCTATAGTCGGATGAACACCTGGAGAATGCGACTGAAATTCGATCTAGTCCTGCATGTAAACACACCGGTCCGACTGGAAAAGGATGAGGTGTTCTGCACCACACTCTGACCTGGGAACAGAGGAAGCCGACTGTTAACTGTTGAACATGGCAAAAACTGGTGGTGTTCGTTTTTGAGCACAGAAACAGAGCCACACATATTTACAGAATTGTTATTGTTGTGTGAGTTCACCTGCAGGTTGGTAACATTCTACTTTTTTTTTTTTTTTTAAACAGTCCAGCAGTCACCAAAATGCATTATATTCAGGCACGTTCTATATGTGCGTGCTGATGTACAGTAGTTTTACGTGTATTAAAAAAAAAGAGCCACTGATTGTCACTGAACTGCTTCCATTTGGCACAGGTTGCTAACATGCTAGCTCCCTCTTGACTGTTGTTGTGGTCTGGTGTGATGTAGATCTACCACAAAAGGTCAGCGTCGTATAAAGGACTAGAAGGTCACACTTAAGTACAAGTACAGGTACCCCACCACAAAATGACTTTGGTAGAAGTTCAAGTCTCCATCTGAAATGTTACTCAAGTTAAAATCTTTAAATATATTGTATTTATTGTACTTAAGTATATCAAGTAATCTACAATTAAATAAACTCAAATAATGAAAGCAAATGTACAAGTAAATGTTTTTTTTTTTTAATGTTAATGCCAACCAAAAGTAGTCAGAATGTAATATTACTCTGCTGCTCACATCATTTTTATTCTATTTATTTATTTAACCTTTATTTTACCAGGTAAAATCAATTGAGAACATGCAGCTTCTCATTTTGATGACCTGGCAGGAAGTTCCATCAACAGAACACTAACAGGCTGAGTGTGGACCTTCCTGACTTTGTTGAAGTCATCGGTAATCTCAGCGACGAAAACATCAAGTTTCCTTTAATTTAGTTTTTGTAATGAGTAACAATACTGTGCATTAAAAGTGTATGGGAGTAGAAGTATGCAAATGAGTTGTAGTGAAGTAAAAGTGGAAGTAAACAGAAAAAAAAAAAAAAAAAAACCCAATAAAGTACAAATTCCCCCAAAAGATACTTGAGTACAGTGAAGTATTATTACTTTGTTACAATACAACACCGGAAATGGCCCAATACTGACAAACATAAAAAGTGCATATCGTCAGCTATCACAACAGAGGTGACATGCTTTCAACAATAAATCAATTACATTCCTGTGTGCGTAGACTGGGACAAAGTCAACAGTCCAGTTTAATGTAAACATACTGACTGTTGAAGTATCAGTGAAAGTATGGGCAGAAGAAAGGTTACATGCCCAAAAGTCGCATAAGTGTCACCACCATACCTTTTCTTCTGCATGGTTTCACATAAAACTTAGATGTTACATCTTCTTACCACAAATGTTGAAGGCCTTGACTTGAAAAATTGCAATTTCACCACAAAAACATCATAAGTATAGTTGGGGTCAGTGTATGTTTTGGAAATTGGATTTTCTTTTGGGAAACAAAAGAAAAACTAGTGGTTATGTGATTTTAGTTTTAAAATAGATGAATTAAAATTGAATTTCAAGGTGTTTTTCTTTTTTAGTGTCAAAGCAGATGAAACAAATTTAAGAAACAAATAGATTTTTATTTTTTCGTCCTAATACAGAAATAAAAAAATAATAAAAACAGACCAAAATGGCTGGGATTTTTTTGTGTTTTTTGAGACCGGATGATGTCATTTTCAAGGAAAAAGCGCTAATACCTACATCACAAAGATTCTTACAAATGACAGGTTCGTATGAATCTTCGTGCATGTATGAAATCTGGAGTTTGCAGACATTTGTGAGGGAGCACGTCTTCGATACCATTTACCAAAAGCTACACTGACCGTCTCTCACCATCGACCACCGTTCACATGTTTTTTATAATAAGGTCCGTTGGGGCAGATTCCACCTCTGTACTGGGGTCTGTAGTTGAATTCTGTCCTTCAGTTTTTCTGTTAATGTTAAACCTCAGGCATTTTCCATCAAGGCTGTTCATCTTCTTTTTCTTTTTTTTTTTCTTTCAGAGCAAAATGAATTTTACACTTTCTACAGGAAACATGAGACTGAATATTTAAAAACGCTTTATGTTTTATGATACATTTTATTGTCTGAGGTTCATTTAATGTGTTTATGTTTAACTACTGTATATAAACAATTAATTTACATCGTTATATATAAAAAATACATCAGCCGGGTTGCCACATTATGTATTACCCTCTATTTTCTCCGGAGTTTGTCCGCAGGGCACAGAGTTCATAGTTTCTGTTGGTAAAAATGTCTGATGTGACTTTTCATCTTTCATCTCTTTCAGCACATGAACAGCTGGCTGGTCCAGACAGAAATAAAGAGCTTCATTATTCCTCACACAGACACATGTTTTATCAATACTCATATTACTCTGTGTAGTTTTTATATTCTCGTAATGTGTTCATGTCTTTGTCTGGTGTTCGGTGGTGACTGGGGGGTGGGGGGGAGGGGTCTGCTCTCCCCCACATTCGTCTCATGGTTGGCTCTGTTCATCTTTGGTCTGTGAAATCAACAAACTAAAGGAAATCGGTTTCATCAGTGTCTGACGCTGTTTGGACACTCCTGTTAAAAGGTCATTTCTTGACTCCAGGCTGGTTGTTTTCTTGCAGTTTCATCGGGTCACCACAGGGAGCGCTGGTTTCTACCCCCACGGCTCTGACGGTGTTAATGATCTGTCGGCAGCGGCGGCACTGGATGCACTGCTTTTGCATTAATGGACTATGAATGATGGGAAACTTTCCTCCTTCATGGATCATCTTCCTCGCTGCCGCTGTCAGGAGACCTGAAGGACAGGAAAAGCAGCGTTCATGAGGAGTCTGCACCACGAGTCACAGCAAAGCCACACAACGCACTGGAAAAACATCTCCTTTCCTTTATTTTATTCTTTCATTTCAAGTTTGCATGTTTGATTTGGGAAAAATACACATCTCAAAATGGTCATCCTGTGCAAACAAAGCATTTAATCAGTATTTCACACAATGAAAATAGAAGTGTTTCATTAAATCAGTATTAGGATCTGGCCAAACCACAGTCAACATCAGAGGCAATTAATTTTTTTTCTCTTAAACCATACTTTTGATGATGTAGCATAAAAGACATATATGTTTAGTCTCTAAAACTGTGGTTATTTCATTTGTACCTGAATTACAACTGGGTATATAAGAAAATATATAAGAATACAGTATAAACTAAGAACAGTAAAGGTTATAAATGAATATATTCAGCATAAATTCAGTACGTAAATAGTAATGTGTAAACAAATAGGTTGCAAATACATGCATGTTTCTAATCTTATATTTCATAATAATTAAACACTATTGCTGATATTACTGATAATAATCAAATAGTATATAATGATTTTGAAGAATACGCATTATTAAAAAAACAGCAGAAAGATGTGTATTAAATATAGTAATAAAAACATATGTAATAAAATCTGTGATTATTATTCTGGTTCATCACACCGAACAAACATATCACTTACTGTTTTGATTCTCACTCCGTTACCACGAACTGTTTTTTTTTTTTTTTTTTTTTAAAGTAAACTAAAAAAAATGATATCAGTTTCATTTTTGGATATAATGTACTCTTATATATTAAGAAAAGTGTGATATGCTAAATATTTACACTTTTGGTTCTTTTTTCCAAACCTTTAATAACTACCATGTATTTTTCCTCACTCTGTTACTTTGCCAAAGATGATAAATTCATGTTTTCATTAAATATTTGGTTATTATTCCTTAATGGCATGTTAAAGTACTTACTTGGACATACAGTTTGAGCTGTTGCAGTTGCTGCTAAATTAATTTTTAAACACAGATATGGAATGAGTAGTATTGCTGCACAGTGCTTCCTCACTCAGGTCCATAAACAAAGGCATGGGCACATGTGAGGCAATACAAGCACAATTTATTTTATTTACACAACTGGTGCAAAGTACTGATATACTGTATAAAAGCCAACATAGAGAGCAAGGCTATTTATTATCTGTGTTTTAATATTTAATGTCATATGATGGGTTTGCGTAGTCTATTCTGAGTTCTATCACAAATTGCCTCTTCTTCTGTTATTTACTGTAATATTGTTCAATCAATCAAATTTTATTTAGCCTGTGCCAAATCATGACAAATACTATCTCGTGCCACTTGTGGTTAAGATCAGACTGTGTATAAGATTAAGATTAAGAAGATATTTTAGTCTTTTTAAACATTGTTTTCAGATAATTCATCACATTTTTTGCACAAATTGTTGTCATCATACATTATGAAATTGATCCACATTCTTGTATTTAAAAGCATCTGGATGAAACAAAGAGAAATGTCGTATATTTTGACAGCAAAACACTGACTTTATATATATATGAACAACTGTGTGTATGTCAATAAAATGTAGACTTAACATGTATTTATGTTTACAGAAATGCATATGAAGTGACAAATAAATACTATATATAGAGAGCTATAATAATTGGACTTAACATACAGTGTGTCGGTTTATATTTGTTACCTTTTACTGTGCAGTGTTATGTATGAAACAAGATTCCATTTCTACAAAAAGTAAAAACTAAAGCTGAATCAGTTACTAAAAATAGAGGAAATTTACTTCATGGAAATATTGACTTATTACCCACACCTTAAGGAACATATCTTCATAAAGCACTGGAGAAAATGACCGGACTATAAACAAAACGATGCATAATTACATTTCTGTGTTGTATTTGTTGATAAAATAAGTAAAAATAAAAACTAAATCAATAAAGTACTAGTTCTATTTATGACAGAATTCACTGTTGATGTTATAAACTTTTCATATATGGATGTGAATCAGACTATTATGAGCTAGCCGACCATGTAATATAAATTAATGTGATTAAAAGAAAAGCTATAGCTCAGTTCTGTTTGGCTGATTTTTTCCCTCCTTGTAGCAAAAATGTGTTTGAGATCCACATTAATCTGTTTATTCCCTCTGCAGACTAATGTCGCCATCCTGTCTCTGTGTCTATGTTCAGTCAGAGTTTCTGCTTGGCTGCTTTAATTGGCTGAAGGAGGCGTGTGCGGCTCGTTTCCTCTAATGAAGCCCAGCAGAGTGTCTCAGGTCGACACCAGCTGGAAGGAAAACACGAAGCTGATGAATCAGACTGATTCGGATTCGACCGAAACAAGAGCAGCGACAAACATTCAGCTTCAACTGGCACAAACAAAGAACCAGGACATGTTATCATCTTGCTGGTTTTTTTGGCGATTTTTTGAGAACCATCCCACTGCACATCTTTATTATAAAAAAAACAAACATTAAACGTACAAACAAGCCTGTATTTATGATTAATTTATCCCTTTTTATTCTTAGAACAAGTCTTAAATTGAGTGTAAACTATTGCTGTAAATAGTAAAAACACACGGAGCTAATTTAATGTTACATTTATTTATTTTTTTACTCCGCTGTAGAGGCTGGTGTTTTCATGTCTGTGTGTGATGAGCTTAATTCACACATGCATTGATCATTTTTAAAATATGTAAAGTATAGAGTGAATATCTAGATTCTGGTGCACCTTGTTAATAATAAATGAAATGAGGTACATAGTTTCTCTGCAGAGCATTTGCATCCTCTCTCAGATGTGTTTTATTTCTTGACAAATGTTTTATTTTTGCCTCCAGCTGCTACTGATGGTCTTTGTTTTAAACATACGTGAAAAAAAAAAAAAAAGGTTAAATGACTGTTTTTTGCAGATGTTAAATTGAAAGTTGGGCCCATTTGGCTTTTTGAAGATACACAATCATATATATTAGGATGGCAAAAAAAAAAAAAAAATGTGATCATAACATACGCTTCCATATTCATTAATGTCTGTGTGCTGATAAAGGGTTCATGAGTTCATTTTGGAAAATTAATTATTTATTTAGTGGAGGCATTTTGATACCGACAGTCTAAAGCAGGGGTGTCAAACATACGGCCTGGGGGCCAAAATGTCACCAAAGATATTAATAGTCAAAGGTGTCAAAGTCATTTTAGTTCAGGTTCCACATTCACACCAATATGACTGAAGTGGATCATACCAATAAAACAATAGATAAGTCAAATAATAGCACAATAATAAATAACTAATGACATCTCCAAAATGTTTTAGTATGAAAAATAAGTAAATGTTTGCATTTACAACCTATCCTTTCACACCAAATGTAAATAACCTGAACAAATATGAACAGAGAAGTAAGTATATATTTTTTTAACAATATTCTCTCTCTTACTAAATGTTTTATACCTTTTTACATCCACTGTGATCTCTAAATTGTAATGCATGAGAAGTAATAAATGAGTATATTATTGGCAATTATAGTAAGACATTTCAGGTTGTTCATATTATTAACATTTTTAAGGACTCTCTGTAGATGTAAATGTTTACATAAGGTAATGTTACTTTTTTAACTATTATTATTTTACTGGTTCCAGCCCAGTTAATATTATATTAGGCTGAACATAGTCCCTGAACTAAAGTCAGTCACCCCTGGTCTAAAGGCAGATGCAGGTTACTGAATGTCAATGCTTTTTCTGTCCACGTCTAAGCAGGACAGATTTGTCTAAGTTTCATCATTGGTCCAAAACATCTTCATACCAACATTGCTTCTGTTGCATCATTTGGCTGAAGCCCGCAGACGTATTCAAAAAGTGGTTTCTTTCAGAGCAGTCCAACTCAAAACTAGAACTTGATAAAGTTTCTGAAAGATGGAACTTTATGTTTTGTGCAAATCCAAAAAAAATTAAAAATAAAATAAATAAGTGCACTCAAGCCCACGTGAACCCATCAGGTCTTACATATATTATATTCCATTCTCTCCAGAACACACTTTAACACCAAAGCCACCAGTGAATTAACCCTATGGGTCCACAAACTGTATCTGAATAACGTATAAGGTTCATTGTTTACACACATCTGTATTATGGCATCATCAAGTTTTCATCTCTAAACTAAAACTCACAGACACTTATTTTCTAAGTCAGCCAAAATAACACTGTCTTATAATCCGCACATGCTGCATCAGCTGATAGTTTACATTATAGCTCTGTTAGTTTCGCTCTGTGTTTAGACAGAAAACAACCGCAGTAAAACCACAAATCACTTTTCACAGTTTTCTGTTCAGTTTGTGTTGTCATTAGCCGCACTAAAGATCTGTTTAGAATCGAACACACAAGATCAGAACTGTCACAGTTTAGTCTGAACTGTGGATCAACAACAATGGTATTCGTTCCTTTTAGGTTGGAGAAACCAGCTATTGTTGTTTAGATACGCCAGATGTCCGCTGTCGTCATTCCAATATCCTTTGTTTAAGTAAATGTCCAGTGATTTTACAGCAAGTACATGAGTATAGCAAAAATAAATCTGGTTTCTTTCACTAAAACTGGGTGTTCTGAGCCAGGACTGAAATAAACTCTGTAAGATACACAGATCAGAGAGAGAGACATTGGCAGAAACTCTCCCAAGCAATACATGGTGCTTGTTCTGATAACTGTACATAAATAATTTTATTCTTTGATTTAAAAAAAAGAAAAGAAATTATATAATCAAGAAAGTGTCAGTGGAACCTTCTTCATCATCCACTCATCATATTTTTTTTTGCTAAACTAGACACTCTAATGACAGCTTTAGGCCATTCTTTAATATTTGAAAGGAGGAATACTATAAATAGCATAATTTCAGCAAATTTGCTCAAGTTTTAAGAGATTTTTTTGTTTTTACTCCAGATGTGACACCAATGACAATGACCTTATCAGACACGAGTAACACAATCCTCCCACTGAAGTGGTGTGTGTGTCCAACTGATGAATCTAAATGTAATATCGCCTCTTTTTTAATCTGTGCTTCGCTTTCCTCAACATCCTGGAAAACAATATCTGGATCTTTTGCTGCTTGTTAAACTCTACTTTCTTCACAGGTAACTCTCAGAATCTGTTGCTTTCTGCTTGGCAGGTGGTGTACTGTGGGTGTTATACCCTGCAAACAGTCACCTGCTGTGGTCCACATGCAGGGGTTATATGTTACAAAAGCTCAGTCATATAAAGATTTTTCATTTTCTCTCTGGAATGAAAAAGAAACTTTTGTTGGTGAACTTTCATTATGCCAAGGCTTCACATGAAGCTCCAGCTATCATATAGAAGGTACACATGTCTTCCTGAAGGCTCTGACAGTCTGATTAAAACATGAGGTTCTGTGGACACTTCAGTCTGTCTCCTCTGCCTCAGAAACAACTCTCTGTAATTGCTTCCAGGTGAAGACTCGCTGAAAGGAGAAGAAGCAGCGGCAGTAAAGTCGGCACGTTTAAGTCTCTAAACATTGAATTATTCATGTCCATCCTGTCCGACTGCAGCTGGAATCCTAAAAACAGGAGTCAGACAAGGACAAACAGGATCCCGTATCACTCTGCATCAACATTTGGAGTGTCCCTAAATGCACCACTCACAGCTGATTAGACATGGAGGTGAAGCTGTGTGTTAAACATCTGACAACACGTTCAACAGGAAACGTCTTTGAAGCTTCAACAAATGGCTGTCCTGCTGTTGGTGTGATGGAACCGGCACCAAACAGGAGAACAGCAGTCCCCCACAGTCTATTATCTGTTTATCTAAACGTGTAAATATCACCGTGGGCTGTGGCGCTAACGTTCAGAGACAGACTCAGAGCGGTGGGATGCTGATGGAGGTGAACAGGTTAACCTCTCTGCTGTGTTTCCGTGGCTCTGGTTTTTCATATGTTCGTCCTCAGCTCTGTTATCTGTTGGTGTGAACACCTGGCTGTGAGATTAAAACGCTCTCCCACTGGGGGAAACTGCAGTGATGTGTGACAGGTGGTGCAGGCTGGTCCTCTTCCTGTAATTGATCCCATTGGGCCACCAGACTTTAGCAGGATCCAATCAGAGAGCAGGATTAAACTGCGGCTGCAGCTGCTGAAGATTATTCTGTTTATTTCAATATTTTCTCAGTTTCGGTTTTCTTTTTCTTTTATTTTCCTGTTTTGTTTTGTTTTACTTTATTTAATGATCTCGCCCTAGGAGGTTACATGATCACATCTCAGTCTTTGAGCAACTTTTGATAAAAACTGCTGTGATGATATTAATGAAACTTGAACACGGCACAGACTACAGATAAAACGCTAAAGTTTTGGAGCAGATCCACAAAAAGGTGAGGAACCTGAAACTGTTTTTCATTTTCTTTAACTCTCAAAGATATAAACAGCCGCCAATGACCAGAAACATCTACTGATCTATTTGTGAACCACTGATCCTATCATTGCATTTAATAATTCAGGTGAAATGTAGTTTCTCAGCTTTTCAGCAGGATCAGATACGACCCAGTTTGAGACTCCAACTCGTGAACATGGAAACACCATCATCTTCTGCAACATTGATTTATCAGTAAAACCCACAGGGCAGCAGTTGTTGCACTTGTTTTTATGTTCAGTTAATGATATATTTTACTGAAAAAGTATGTTTTCTTCAGTTTTCTCTGTTTTGATATAATTACTTTTAAATGGACTCTTAGCCTTTAAGAACATCTTCACAATCAGTACATTAAATATAGGAAAATGGAGCGACTGGATAACTCAGTGGTTTACACCTCTGACTTTGGTGCGGAATGTTGTCGACTCAAATCCCAGGTGGACCCTTGGGCAAGGCCCTTTACACTATACATGATTATACCTTATAAGTGGCTTTGGATAAAAGCGTCTGTCAAATGTAATATAAAAACTACAGATTTTTGACTGGATAATGCAGAAATTAAAATTATAATAAATGTTGATGAATCATTTTTAGAAAGGTGACATAAAACTAATTATTGAATAAGAAAGTCAACAACACTTGAATGTTATTTACACCAACATAAACCCTCTTTCAACAGATTCACTAAAGGCATTCAGTGCAAACCTATGTTAAAGTTCTTAAACGGAATCAAGAGCGTCTCCAAGTACTGACTTTCACTTAAATGTCACACGGCTTCACATTATCCTTCAAATAAAAGAAAACTTTAATCAAATACATCACATTTTAGTGTGATGCTAAACACTAAAGGAAGACTGAACTGTAAACTTAGTTCTAACTGTGGTGGAATCCATCAATACTGGTGATAATACTCCTAAAAATCACCAAAATGTGGCGTCTACTTGTACTTTATTACAGTAGTGTATGAGGTTAAAGGATAATGCAATCCCTGTAGACAATACCGGTAGGTAGGTAGGTAGGTAGGTAGGTAGGTAGGTAGGTAGGTAGGTAGGTAGGTAGGTAGGTAGGTAGATAGATAG
>JAPSES010078903.1:0-27528 GCA_029822895.1 Maxillicosta whitleyi | reverse complement strand
GCCCCGCGGCTGTGGTTTATAAGCACTTTACCGAGACAGGTTTCATTTTGAATTTACTATCTTATGTGTCACTTTAAGCAATGTAATGGTAAAAAAACCCAGTGTTTTTCGTAGTCTGTATTTGCATATATTCTGTCTCTCATATAAAGAATAATTGAGTTTGTCTTAGTTTAGAGATGGTTGAACTTTGTCCCAGTCCAGTAGAAGGATCATGGTGGTAGAACAAAGAACCAGTTTGGACTTGTTTGTATTCCTATCTGAAGTACTCAAGGACCTTTTGTTTACAGCATGGCGATGGACGCCTGGGGTAGTTATTGTAGATATGTCTTCAAGAAGAGACAACTCTGAGGACTCCTCAACAGTTCAGCTTGACATTAATCATATTTTATCTTAGAATAGCCTAATAAGAGAGGATGAGTGACTTGTAACTTTGGTACTCTCCCTCAGATTGCTTGTTGCCTGTGTGGGACTTATACCTGTAGATCCACAAATTAAACCTTTTAGAAAGACACCGAATGTTTCCTGACCTTTTCCATTCAGATGCTGAGGAGTAGAATTTTTCTACGACAGTCATTACCTTACTTTTTATTGTATTTCCATATTTATTTAAACTTTATTTTACCAGGTAAAATCAATTGAGAACATTTTCACTGATGACCTGGCAAGAGGTCCCAGCAGACAAAAGACAATACGAGACATATTTTAAGGTCTTGAGTGTTGTTTAAATTGACTTCCAGGGGTTAAAAAAACAAAAAAACTGATAATATAAAGTATTACATAAGAATTTTCATGGAACACGCAATGGCATGATAAATGCAGTAAATGAAGGCTTTATAGAAACAAATTCTACAGGTGTTCATCTTGTGTAGGTTACATGCAAATATAAACACAATGTACCAGTAAACACAGAGTTCCCAGTCAGCTAAGTCAACTGGAATGTTGAAGCGTTGACTCAGAAAGCTAGACAACTATCCTCAACCCCGACTTAAAAATTCATGATGGCTGCTCTGTAGAGATTTAATCTTAATTAGCACATTTGTCACGTTTGTGTTTCGATAAGTAGTCACACAAACACAGTATCGCTACAGTATTCGCACCTGCAAAACAGTGTGCAACACATTATCAACTGCTGTTGTTAAACAGTAGCTAACCTGACTAGAAACCAAATTGCTATTATTATTCAACTTGATTTAGTGTATTATTGGCGCCTCAGATCTACTGTATATTATAAAAGGGAAGTGGACTTTGTGTCTCAAGTTTCTGGGTGAAATTATCAACATGAAGCAGAACCAGTAATGTAATGAGCTGTCAGTAACAGCACTGAAGGTAAATCACTATAGACAGTAGAGATACCTGCAAGGTTTCATTCCCTCTACAGGACAACTGGTGATCAATGTCTTGGAAAAGTTATTTCAGTCACCTGCAGGGGTATCAAAGATTCAACTAGTATTGACATAGTAAGTCTTCTGATTACAGATTCTGCCTTACTTATATAAACTCCTATCCACAGAGATTGTTTTAATCTTATGGTGTAAACAACTCATTACCAAGAAAACACTACTTAAGGGGGTTATCTGGTTTGAATATGAGTTAATAATGAAGGTGAGGTTTGAGAAAAGTGAATGTTCAAGGTTTGTATTCAGGCATTTAATCATTATTTGCACATTTGTGTGTATACCCACTGAAGCCCAAAGGGAGCACATGGGGTCGGGTTCAGTCAATGCTCTGGTCTCTGCTGTGATCGTTTTGGAACGCTTCATTGCAGTTCTTGTAATGACTACGCTGCTGTATTTTAACACATTTTAATTAGCACCCTTCTCACCACGCTGGAGATGAATGCACTTAATTTCAGATGTGAGAACGCAAGCCAGCACACAAACAATGCTGATCAACATCATGTGTGAGTCAAACTGTTCACATGTAGATGATACAAAAGGCAAAGCTGTTGGACACACCACTGTGGTTGTGGGAATCATGCCATAATATCTAAAAAAAAAAAATAAAGCCACAGGTGCCAAAACCTGCTGTTCCTTGGATGGTTACTTAAAGCTAGCTCCGAAAGTGAGTCAATCCCCAATGCACCCCTTTGTTAGAATGCATAAAATTACAGCAAAAATAAATGTGACATGTGGGGGTTGTCCATGTTTACAGTGAGGACTTTGATTGACAGTTCTGTCACCTGCTGAATCAGACTTTTTGAGCCTCTGATCATTGAATAAAACTTGTCTCCTGACAGTTCCATAGAAGCTATGGTAAACAAGATACACCAGTAGGACTGTCACAGGGTTCTGTCAGATGATTCCTGACGTTTGTTAGCATAATAAACTGAGTAGCTAATGTTAGCATTAATTTGACATTGAGAGCCGAAGTTCCACCCATCTATTGTATCCCATGGGAACTAGTTTATGTACACGAAGGCCAACATTGAGAGATAAATTATTTTTTGGTGTTATTTGAATTGTACCAAAATTTACACATATGATATTCATCAGTTTAAAGGGGTCATATTTTTGCTGAAACCAGTTTTATCAGTTTTCAAAAAGTATTAGTAGTACTGAAGAAGTTTGCATTTGAACCCTCCGGGTGCTGCAAAACTATCTTCATATTCATTTTGGCAAAAATGGATTTCTACAACCTGTTTTAAACCCTGATTCATTTGTTACGTTTATAACTAGTTACATCACGACATTTTCACATATAAAGTCAAGACTTCCAAGGAAAATTTCTCTGAGTACGACATAATTATTTGTCAGCAGCAGTGGTTGTAGTAAAAACTGAAAATATGTCCAAACATAGAGCTGATGACCCAAAATATTCAAAGACAGAGCTGCACAGCCAACAACCTGGAGGGGGTGGGGCTTTAAGTGGGTCATGTGCATTTAAAGGGCCAGCGCTAAAAAGGACGTTTCTGGTGTCATTACTCAGAAATAGTGTTGAAAATGGAACTGTGGAGTTGAATCAATGAAGCATTCAGACCCAAGCAGAACATTTACAGTTTATGTAGACCACAGGGAAATGTTGGAAAATGTATAATTCCATTTAAAACAAACAAAGCATCAGTCCTCTAAAAGTAAATTTTATGAGCCAAGAAAGTTATATTTTGTGGCAAATATAGAAAAGGAACAACTGGATTTGTGTTAAAATGGGCTTAGCTTCATGTGTCATGTTGCAAACACCAAAAATTGGCACTGCCTTGGCACATTTTACCTCAAACTTTGAAAAACAGTGTGGAAAAGTATTAAAAGAGGTGAAAGTTACTGCAGTGTGGTTATTTTAATGGCTACAGTGACATAACTTAAGTGTGGTTCTAGTGTGTAGTCTCTATATTCACATATTTTTTCACAGCCTGATACTTCAATAGTTTTACAACAAACTGTGACTTTTGAATTGTAAAATGATCTTAAACTATTGAACATCATATGTATAAATGATCCATGAAACAAATGGGTTAAAAAAAAATCCACTTGTCTCTCACCATTAACTGTAATGCAGTTTTTTCCTGGGGAACATTGGATGGGGCAGGACTTTGGCTCTCTGGTGCAAATAAACACATTTATACAGTGCATTACTGTTAATAAGTACAAGTGTATGTGTTATCAAGTAAACAGATTTACTTGATGGTGTTCATACCCGTTTTATTTTGCAGTGTAGTTGATGTTTATTTGTGGTTTAATCCCTGATTCCTCCCCCATTGTTAACCCACTTGTCCAAATATGGGCACATCTGCTTCTAAATAAACTAACATAACATCCAAAATGGCACCCTTAAGGCTTCAAAACTGATGTCCACAAACTATGGTTAACATGATTATGTCCGTTGTTTATGGTGTGTATCCAAGTGTAAATGATAAATCCAGCAGATATTTTATGAGCTGGCTGCAAACAAACCTAGTCTGGAACGCTATCACGGTTGCCTTCATCACAGCGGAAAATGGCAACTCTCAAATCACTGGTTGCAATTCAATCCATTTGCAGTGAGTTGTTTGGCATGATTAATGAAGAAATAATGTGAAATCTCTCAAATAGTCTGAAGAAGGTCAAACAGAATTAGCCTATGCTAAGCAATTCACGTTCATAGACTCTAAATTAAATCAGCCCTGGACGGCACTACATCTCAAACCTGTCTGCTGTCACTCATCCTACGAAAGAGATTCACTTGCTCCATCAATCTAAATTGCATCTGCAGGATCTCCTAGATCTCTGTCAGCTCCTAAACCACTTGGCATCCTCCATACCTGTCTCATTAAGTGTTGTGGAACTTGCTTGTCAAATCTATCTTCCCGAGTCCAAGTTAATTCCTTCTTTTCACTTTATCTTCCATCCTTTACCGTTTCCTTCCACAGTTCATTCATTAATATGCTAGAGCTTATATTTTACTTCCTGAAACCCACAGCTTCCACTTCACATGGAGCCCAGATATTGCTGGAGTTGGTAATATTTGAACTTATTATGAGTACCTTTATGTAAAAAACAAAAAAGAAACAAAAGGCATTTTAACAAAGCAGTTTATGGAACACAGGAGTGGGCTGAGATGGCCACTCAGCAGAGCAAATCTGATTTGATTTGTAAGAAGCAGTAGCTGAAAAAAGCATTTTTTAACTCCAACATCTCTCTTGCCAAGTGTTCACTGTGGTGTTATGTTTGTAACTTTTTGAAATACTGCCCGTTTCCGTTTATCACCAACAACCCGCTGTGGCTGTTGCAAAATTAACAACAAAACCAATCACATCCGCTACACCAGATTTAGCCAAGAACTGGATTGAGAAAAAGGCAGAACTATATCTGTTTTGATTTAATTGCAGATAAATTACGATTACATGAAAGTGTTGTGTTACTATGCTATTTACATTAAATGGCTATTATAATTTGAGAAAATAGTTTGACTTTAAAATGGGCCAAAATAATTAATGCTGGGGGCTATCAATTATCCCCGGAGTAGATAAGTGAAGCAAAATAGCTCTATAGGCCATCTAACAGGTCATCAATAGACAGCCTGGGGTGAAAAAGCAGTTTCTGAGTTAATAAGAGTTTCAGTCGAAGGCGTACTGCAGAGTCCAGAAATGCCTCATACATTATAGAACTCTTCATGAGTAAAGATATACCTTCCAAGTTTTATGTTTGTCCTTGAAAGAGGTGGACATTTAAGAACTCAAAGGAGCAATGTGTAATATTTTTACACTATAATCATTAAAAGAAATGTGAAGACTTTTAATCAGCCAATTCTTCAAAACATGTTAAAAGATGAGTAATGCTAGTTTAGTTAAAGTCATAGCGCAGTTGGTTTATTCAAGTGAGCCGAGCTGATGCTAAGTCGTGTCTGAATCCGGTCATGTGGTGTCCTTGGATTTGAGCAATGAAAGAATGATGATGAATGAATAAATCCCAAGGTTAACATTTATTATACATTAATGCTGTCGACCTTCATGTCCTTGATGATGAGCCTTCAATAAAGCCTTGTCTGGAGCTACAGCATTGGATCAAAAAAATGCAAAACAATACCTTTATGTCTCATGACTCACCAGTTCTTTTATTTATGTAAAATAAGAGATGGTGAAACAGTCTTATTTTATCAAGTGGCCTACTCAACATCTTTGCCATATGTGTATGTGCAGTTACGGCAAATGGGAGCTTGTCACAGTTACCGCTGAACACCTATACAGTGTTGTAATGCAATAGCCTTGCAATAAATATAACACTGAAGAGCCAATTATGGTCAGTTTGGCTGGGACTGACAGTAGGTTTAATTTTGGAAACTGTTCCTTGATAGATTGTTGGGTCCACTGCAAGGTACATTTTTATATTATCTTTATACGAAAATCAACAGGGTAAAAACAACACACAAATTAACTGCTACAATTTTTTTTTTAAATATCTTTTTTTATTCTTTCAGGTACATTTTGGGGATCAAAGTAAATATGAAAAACAGAGCATTTCGCAAAAATGGCCGCTGTTGCAAAATCACTCAAAAATGTATATGTCTATATGGGCGGGTTCTGCATGTAACGTGAGTGGACACAATGGATTACACACAAAACGTGGAATAAGACTGCTGATTCATGAATAACCTGCATATCTGGATTAAGAAAAAACACTATAGGAACATTAAATATAACACAGTCTTTATTGGAAGTGGTATATAAGACCATTTCAAGCCATGTTTTTCAGATCAAATGCATTGGCACAGAGGTAGTTTTTCATGTCCCTATTTTGGGTCATATATATATATATATATATATATATATATATATAACTTTCTTGGTTGAAGTATTTTAGGGGATATTTTAGGGGAAGTATTTTAGAGATTAGGTATAACTTCTTCAAAAACATGTCAAATGGATGATCACACATAAATTCATCTAAATAATGACTGGCCAGTCACTATATATATATTTTGTGAAGAAAAATACATTTCATATCAATATTTCTAGACATGTACAGGTCTGTTTGTATAATTGAATCCAGTGGTTCTCAATTGGTGTGTGACATATAAATCATAAATTATTATCATTGCAATAAACAAAGGACTTGTAAATGTATTTATAAATGACATATCAGAATTTTTCAGCATCTACAACTGACAACATTTGGTGCTTAAATCTCAAAAGGCCATTCATCTCCCAACACTGTTCGTGTCCTCTAGTTTTTATGAGTTACAGTTTTACAAACATGGACTTTATGGTGCATTTAGGTACAGCTCGTAAAATCATGGTGCATTCAAATACAACCTGCAAACTCATTAATTCTTTCTTACTGACATGAGGGACCGGTTCTAGAGTCTGAAAAAAACTCCTTTAAAAACTAGAAATTCCCTATTCACAGAGTTGATGGATGGTGGCAATTAATAAAAGCTATTTTGCACTCATATGAAGACAGATGAGCCTTGAGATCTTGGCCTTTGGTGATCCCTGGCCACAGGAATTTATTCATTTATGTATTTGGATACAATAACTATTGTTATGGTTGGGTCTGGGCACAATGCAGGAAAACCTTCAAAAAGATATGCCACAAAACTGATTAATAATGTACTAAGATGCTGCTACACCTACAAACTACAGCAAACAATATACGTAAAAGCAAAGTGAGTATCTGTCACGCACCTCAACCACATTAATGAAAGGAGAAAAATACACAGAACAAGTGAGTTATGGGTAAATGTTAAATGAACATAGAAAAGGGCAAACAACCAATGTTCAGGGAAAGAATCAATGTATGTCAGTGATTAGAAAGAGGACTATAGGGATTATAGCATGTTCTCTCTCAAATGATGGATGTGCAGAACTATGATGGTTAGTCATGTGACCTGTTAATATTTATCTTACTTGGCAGACTAAACTCTACTGGGTGAACTTGAAAAAGTAAAACTGTGATTAAGTCACCTCAGCATGTGGTGGTTTATTGTGATTTTCACAAAATGAAACATACTTTTCGCTCAAAAATATTTGTTTTGTATGACAGCAATATTACCTCAATGTGAAAAGGTTGAAAAGTTGGTGAGGTTTAACTCGTTATTATGCTCTGGATTCTACCAAAAATGGTCAGTCACTCACGATTCTATATCAAAATACAACAGCTTAAAATGGAACAAATGCCACAGATATGTCCCCCCCTTTAGATGTGAAAGGTTTTTCCCCTCCATCTGAGTGTTGATGTTCAGAAAAGCTATAAATTCACTTGCCTTCAAAGAAAGGTTGGCTTTAAGAAATGACCCATAAAAACTCTGACCTTTAAACAAAACCATGAGGTATTACCAGTACAGACAGACGGTCTGTGCCTCGCTCATGCACTCCCATACATGTTTCTGACACCACGAGACGCTAACAATGCTGCGATTCAAAAACTAAGTACATAATTGAGTAGTCCTAGTCCTTTCACTTGGCAGAAGATTGCTTTTTCTGTTGTATTATGTCATACATAAACCTAATTTGTCGGAGACAGGGTTGAGTAGTCTCTCTGATTAAACTTTAGCAAAGCTCCACATGAAGGGACATAACTCTAATTATTATGAAAAAAACTTTTGAAATAAATCAAGATACAATGAATGAAACCTTGAAAAATACTACGATCACTACTCAAACTATTACTTTGTATGAACTCAAGGGTTTTTTGTTTTTTTTTTTTTTCCGGTCGTGTATGTAATTTACACCTAATCTTGACAAGATGTGACTGAATAACATTGAAGCAATACAATGTTCTTTTCTCATCTCTTCCTCCTGTAGCCTGAAAAGTGCCAGACGGACTTATGAATTATATTACCTCCATCCTATGTATGTCACAGAAATCACTGAATAATGTCCCTTTTCGTTAGATATTAATATGGATAACATTGCGGCTGGACAATTGCAATGGCATCATTGAAAGTGCATTTCAGAAAGGACCTCTGATCAGAACTTTCAGGCCAGCGGAGACTTTATTGTCTAAATGTCAATAGAAGGTTAGCAAATCTTGTTAAGGTGTGAATATCAGATGCAATTATACAGCAGGCATGAGAAAGACCTCTGTGCCTCTTAGCCAAGGTCTAATTATATAGAGCAGATCTGCCTGTGTTTGATATAATTAAGAGGTAGAGGAGACACTGTGTCACTGATGGGAACCAAGATCAGAGCAACAGGCACAACCTGTTGATGAAGTGCTATTATCCAAAACACTTCGGTATGCTAATCTGAAACACCCAAATAATCTAATTATTAGGGATGTGCATCATCAGAAATCTAGTGACATGACATGGGTTACAATGCAATATATTGAAATATATTTAGATATTGCAAGTAAGGTGATTATTTTCTAAATTAAATTCATGAAAGCTGTCACAGTACAAACAATACAGTATCATCTGCATAAAGTACGAGTGATAAAAGCTTCCATTGTCATTCAATCAGGACTGTGGGATCTGCGTTTAAATTCATTACAGCCCTGAAGCATTCACGTTTTGTGTCATATGAACAAAAATAACTCATATTTGCCCATTTCAGTAAAAAAAAAATTATGTATTAAAATTCCACTCAGTGTTCTTGAGAATTATTATAAATTATATTGTTTTATGACACTTGTGATCGGGGCTGGGTTTTTTTTTTTTTTTTTTAAATCCTCTAACTAATTATCCAGTATAAGTAAATAAAGTCCAAGGATTGATTAAAAAATAAAAAAAAAAAAAAAAAAAACTATATGTATAAGTATCTTTTCCCATTTATTAATAAATCTCAAGTTTTTTGTAATCTCTGCCAGAAATAAACCTTAGTGGAATTTGTTAAAGTACATACAATGTGCATTGCTGCAAATGCTTTGGGTCAATTCCTAATGTACATATTAATATTTTAAATAATGACCCATATTAGAGGGCTCCCTGTATAATTTACAGCGTTATTTCCCTGGGAATCTCTTTCCAAGTGAAAGTACATTTTACAAAATATACCAATATATTTCAGCAGAAATATTCAAATTGTTTTGAAAATCAAATCACATTGTACTTTGTGATTCAGAACTGAATGCATTCAGGAAGTTAATATCTATATGTAACCCCATTTATGATTCATATACCACAAAACATAACATTGCCCTACTCAGGTCTATGTATATTTTCCACTGCTGTAATGACTGTATGTATTGAATGTATATAGAGGGAACAAGGCGTTTAGTTCAATCAAACAATCAATATCAAAAACTGATTCGTCATTTGCAGAGTTTTGTTTATCACGTATGAAAGATAATACGTCTTCCATCAATGTTCCTTCCAACATCCCATCCTCCTTTGCATTATGTAATGTGAATACAAAATGTGTTAAAGTAGGCTCTAAAACAGCCAATGAGGGCACAACTTACCAAAAAAAAAAAAAAAAACACTGAATGATTTATGGATTTCCATAATAATAAATGGAGTCTGATGTGTTCTGTGTGGAGACACAGAAATGCAGCTCTTAAAGTTGCCCAAAGACTTCTGGAAGATACACATAGTAAAAATCTACTGGGACAAATATAAGTTAAAATATAATATATGAATATTAAAATATAGCTGGCTCCATCACTACACAGATTCTGTTGCACCACATACTGTGTGTTAGCAACCCTTTTTTTTAGTCAGATACAGCCACTATTTCCTAACTATGCTTTTACTTACTTGCAACTTTGGTATATGCCAAAAAGGAAATACAGGATAAAGTAAATACAAAGGCAGTTGGGTTTCATCTCAAACACTGTCTCTGCGTCTGCACAAGCAAATACTCAGAGAATCAAAAGTAAAGATGACAGAAGCATGTGTGCGGCTCTGCAAGAAGTTGGCAACACGACAATTCCTGCCTGATACTTCTGGTCCAACTCAGCAAAGGAGAAAAAAAAGTGTACAGCTAATTTGATTCAATGTAAAAAAAAAAACATCAGGAAAATGTAATTCCATTGAAGAGCCTTCTGTGTCATTCTGTTAAAAATAAAGACGTATACAGTGTCAATAACTTTACTTTTTCATTGACCCTCAAATTGTGCGAATATAACTTTTGCATAAAAATGTGTCTAATGGAAAAAGGACAATTTCTGCAAAATTCAAATTTTTTGATGAAAAGTTTTTGCATTGGTTGTGAAAAGAGTTTTTATTTTTTTGTTTTGTTTAGTTTTTTTTGGGCAGAGCAAAATTGTTATATTATGCAAAACCACAATGGAAAGACCTTTCTCCACAACTAGAGTGACCTGAATTTTAAAAAAAACTGATGTTGAGGGACGTTACAAGCGAAGAAGAACAGTTTTAAAAGAACCGTGGACCATACTGCGATGGCTCACACTTGAGGGTCATCTACCAGGAAACAGAATAATTTTTTAATTTAGTACATGACAGAGGGGTAATATATATAATACTAATGAATATATCTGTAAATGTGATATTTATGTTCGTTGCCATGTTTATGAACTGACTTCTCATGTCATCTCGTGATAATAACAAATCATCATATTTGTGATTTAATTGAATAAGTGACATAACACACTTCTGTTTTTTTCGACATTTAGCAAATATCGGTAAAGTTTTGCACAGATATCCAATGTAAAAGCCACTACTGATACAAGATGTACTTTTTCTATAACAGTGTTAATATCCATAAACATACAGGTGTAAGAGTGTGGTGTTGAATTACAATAAAAATAGCAAAAATATATATATAATGCATATGAATAATATTTTTCTACTTTCTGTATTAAACCACAAGACAATAAAAATCTGTGTCCTTCAAAAATGCAATGAAAGCACATATAAAATAATAATAAAAAAATAAACCATGAAGCATGAGCGGTTAAAGTACTGATCACGCATCATGAGCCATTACATATTAGGTTAGATTGATTAGAACTTTATTGATCCTTTGGGCAGAGCTCTCAGGAAATTGAGGGTATTGAAATTGTTAGCATTTAGACAGACACATTGCCTTTCTGCATAGATTAACTTCAGTAATAGCAAAAAAATACCTTATATTGTTGGTTCACAGCAAAGTCTCAGCTGCTGTAATAATGAAAGGAAAACATTGACAGCTCATCTGTAGAATGCAAGCTAATTTGCGCATTTGCGAGGTACCAAAAACATTAAAAAGACAGAGATAAATATATACAGAGCACGTCATACAAAAAAAGCCGCACTAGACATCTGTGAGGAACAACAAATCTGAAAACAGATCTATCATCAGTAGTGCATGTGGAGGAATATATGGAAATGTATGTTCTTCTTTGCATGGATTGCCCTGTCAGTCTAGAATGACATCAATGCATGAGGACACATATGACAGATAAACAGAGTAAGAAGACCAAACCCTGTCTGGCAGCATGTCATCCAAGTCTACTGGGGGCTGACAGCAGAGCCCAGACCTCATTTGTTAATGAGGCCTTAAGGATTGCTTCAGATGTTGTGGATCTCAGTGTCCCTTGGCTTAATAGCAAATGATCTGAAAACTTGAGTTTGACCAAAAGTAGCTGCGATGCCAAGAGTATAACAACTGGATGCAGCGCATTTTTAAGATAAAAGTAAATGTACACCAAAGACTATATATATATATATATATATATAGATATATATATATACCCTACCAGTCCATACATATATATAGTTTAGTGAATGATGGGCTTTTTAAAATGGTCTTTTATTATCAACCTTAGAAACATCTGTGTTATGATTATGCATTATAATCAGCATAGGACAAATCATAAGTAAAGGTAATATCTCAATAAAGCAGAAGTGCTCAGTTACACAAATTTTTACCAGTTTTCAAACAACATTTGGGATTAACAGTTTATTGTGCTTGTAGAAGTTATACATTCTTGATTTCAGACCATTAAAAAAAAAATTAGCTAGTGAATGTTTTACCACTTCAACATGAAGTAAAAGTAAGGCGGAGAGGGATATCACTGGTGGAATTTAAGAGTTAGCCCATTGAATTACTCACAAGCCTCTGAAAATGGATGGACTATACTTAGAATGGTTATACTTCATCAATGGTTAATGCAATATTTTTGTTAAATTCCTTGAATTAAAGCCAAAAATCCACACTCTAATCCCATTTTGTTGCTTCATTTTACATCCTCAGTGGTGGTGAACAGAGCCAAAATACTTATAGACCTGACTGTAGCTTAGGTTGTGGTTTAGCCACACAGAATGTAGTCTAATACATGGGTTTCAACCTTATATTTCTTCTTTTATTCATGTAATCTGCAGGAAAAGCTCCATGAACTTGCAATCTGACCTTGTGAACTTAAGCAAAAGGTCATTTCATCCATCGTCTTTTGCTTAAGGGTACAGTTGTATGAATTTGAATGAATGTATGAATCTCAACAGAATATCCAATGTTGGGCATATGTAAATGTCTTCCAATGAATAAACAAAAGCAGCAATTGAGTGGCTTCAATATGGGTTTAGTTTTTGTAACATACTTTCTCTACTAATATTTTTTCCTCAGTTCCACAGAAAGGTGATGAAGAACCTAAGGTCAGGCTTACCACTGCACCGATACATAACACTAGAGCAAATAGTAAGCTGGATGCTGTTCGTGTTGCTAAAGGTGTCTCAGTTCAACACCCAAAAACACACCTGGTAGCTCATCTGGTAGACACATATGATGAAGTTGAGCAGCAGAGGTTGGAGTCCAACCCTAGCTTTTTCCTTCTTGTCTGACTCTGCCTTGTTTCCTGTCTCTCAACTATCTATTAAACAGTGTTGGGGTAACGTATTACAAAAGTAATGCATTACGTTTTGCTGTAACACAGTAGTGTAAGACATTACTAATACATTGTGAATAATATTTTACTCAGTACATGTTCAATAGTGCTTTTCACCCATAATTTAATTGCTCAAATGAAAAAAACAAAACAAAACAAAGAAATCAAAAATACATCTGTAAAGTTCCATTTCCTGTTGGTGTTCAACCAGTGGGTGAAGACGACAGAAAACAGTACATTATCCACATGGACGTTTGCCCATTACTAACACTAACCTTGATTTCAACAAGCCAGTTAGTGTGATCCCTGTCATCAGCAATGATAACGTAAGCTAACATTTCTATGACTGGTCACAATTCTACTGGGTTTTTCTTGGGAGGAGGGTCTACTGTGCATGCGCCATTTATGTAAAAAATAATATAGGAGTCATGTAATGCAATACAATTATGAGAATGTCAAATATTGAAAAAGTGTAACTGCTGGGATTCAAACATCGTAGACCGTAACGTTATTTACCCAGCTATCTATCCACATGTAATTTGTAGTCATGTAATGCATTACAGTTCGGAGACTATAATATTTTAAGGTGAGGAATTATTTTATAACAGTAACAAGTAATCTGTAATGCATTACAGTGGTGGAAAGTGGAAACGTTGAAACAGTATATGTAAACACCTTGGAAAAAACTGAGCTAAGCAGTAAACCTCAAACCTTCTGGCAATAAACAATCTCCTTGAGTTGTCTGGAATCTTTCATTATTGATGACATGTGAGCCATTCAGTAACGTTTCAGGCTGAGATGAGACAGACAAACAGACTGATGGTCTAAGACGCAGCAGAACAGTATGAGTTTGTGTTTTCATCATTTGTGATGCTTGTTATCTGAGCTAGCTGAACCACAGGACACAGGGAGGGAGAGAGAGACATAACTGAAACTGAGCGAGGCAACTGTCTCGGAATGATGAATGAGTGAGACAGGAATGAGATTAGGAGTAGTCCGCTGAATAAATGAACAGATTAATGAAGTGAGAAAAAAGAACAGGAGGCTCGATGCTGCCAACGACAACCGACACGTTCCTCTCCTTCTAAATAAAAAGTGCTGCTTCTAAGAATAGCCGGGCTTGCCTCTGGTTACGGGGCTGTAATCGCTATCATCATTAGCACTCTTTGCGGTGTGATTCTCAACTTAGCAGAAGTTGCACTGCGACTGCTTGAGATCACGATGACACGTTGCTAAGTTGCCCTCGTTTGTTCACAAGATGCTGTGAGACTAAATCATTCAGTGTTCTGACACAATCAACAGAAATTTACAGCCCCTTTAGTCACAAGATGACAGTGACACATTGATTCAGGGACATCTGAGACCACTGCTTGTCATGAGAAAGCAGTTGGCGAGATCAGAGTAGCACTAATAAATGAGGGTCGCATTGTTTCATTGGGTGTTAACTTCTATGTTCTTCTGTGTTTGTGCACATGCTAAACACTGAAACTGGAATATGTCCCCTTTATTTTTTTTTAATCCTATACATGTTCAGTTTTCAACCTAACAAGTCCATTGAACTTCTGCTTTGAGTTGTCATGAAAAAGGTGGATGTTAAAAGCTTAAAATACAAAACAACATAAAGTATACTTATTTTATACATTTTCTTAGGCATGCTTCCCTTATCACAGCCTTTTCCAGATGTATAAGTAATACAAAGTAAGGGCATGTATTTATATTCTGCATAATAATCCACCTTCACCAAGCCTCCTAAATGTCATGGACTTTATCACAGCAGCGGCCGGTATCTCAACAAAAGCTACTTTAGGTTGTCTTGCAAGACTAATATGTTTACTGCTCAGCTACGCTGCTTATGTCACAAACTTTTTTTTTTTAACCGGCACACCTCACTGTGCCGGTTAACATTTTCATTTCCCTACCTCTTAAGTGAGAGGACATTATTTGCATCTGAGGAAACACTGTGATTGGAATCCAATTCGATTTTGTAATGAACCTAATCCAGCAAATATTCCATTTTCCTACAAACATAATCTACATGTTGACTTGACTGTGCCGGTACTGGAATGAAATGCTCATTTCCCATAGTGCTTTTCAAGAAATTGTATTAACTTATCATCTACTAATTTACCTGTACACTAGTAGAGGGTCCAAATGAAACAAATCCGACCACAATGATTATTATCGACACAGTATCCCCAGAGAGACGTTCAGTGGAAGTCAGTTGGAGGCAGAACCTAGTGGTTGTCAGTGATATGACAATGGGGATACGTTCACATTTGCTTTAATATATAAACTGTGATTATTGTCCTCTGGGGATGAATAAGTATTACTACAAAATGCAATACAGATCAATGCATCACAGGTCATTTCCTATGTATAATATTAATGTAGCTTTGGTACACAGATGGCACCACAAATCAAAAACTGAAGTGGAAAGTATATAGTAAACACAACTGCAAAGAGAATGTAACCCAAGGGGAGCTCAGTCTTCACATTCACATCGCAGGCACGTGTGTGTGTGTGTGTATACACGCAGTATGTCGCTATATATGCATACAAAGGAGTGTCTATGCGCATACATACACATAATATTAAAATACAACAATATTTAGCTAATTTGTTTTCTTTCTCCTTCCTTCTTTTGTTATCGCTGCATATGATGATGTATTGATTGCTGTAAGTTGTTACTATTTTCCATTCTATACTATAGTGTGGCAAAAAAAAAAAGGATTTGGTTAGACTACTTTCACTTGGTGGATTTTGTATAGCTGTATTTTTCTGCCACTGAGGAAATAAAATCAGGATATCTGAAAACAGGGCAGTAGCAGGTCACTATTATATACAAACACAAAAGCTTAGGTTGGCAAGTTAGTTCCACTGTCCTCCCAAAAAAAGGTAAAAATTGGTGGACGGAAATGAAATCATGGGGTTGTTTAAGCTTCAGACTAAGACCTTTGTTGCCGCACTAACAGTTAAAATCATATCAAAAAAGAAAAGAAAAGAAAAGGTCATGATCTGGTTTGTTTGTTTGTAATCTCATATTATTTCAGATGAAGTGAAGTGTTGGCCTTGCTGGAGGTCTGTGCTCTCTACGTGACCTTCTAGTTCATTTAATTGACCCACAGTCCTTTGTAATTACAGTATATAATCGGCCATACTGGAATTGCAACTGCAATTGTGATCAGATTAATTGCGTGGGACTAATTTAGAACCAGCAGATACTTTTAGCTATGACACATGTTCAAATTTAGTTTCCTATTAAAGTAATACATTACGGTTCAGTAGGTCACGGTTGAGGTAACATCCTTTTCTTCTCCTGAGCGAGGAAAAGCCGTGGTTTGACACTATAGAAGCCTCTGCGTTTGGATTCCATGTGTCTCTACATGCTTCAAATAAATCCTGCAACCATGTCCTCAGTCCTGTCCCTTGACTGGCCTTGTGCACATCCTCAAGTGCCCTCATAGTGCAACTGGGCTCACTGTGTTAAACCGAATCAATTTACCCACTTACCTCAAATACAACCACCACAATAAAGGAGGGAAAGTGAGCACATAAATATGCAGACATATTCAAAAATATGCAGTATTGACTGCAAATTTCCCAAGACAATGGTCCCATAAGAAAATGCATTGTGCTGGCTTTTTCTTGGCTTATAAGTGTTGGATTTAGAAATGAAAAGCCATAAAAAAGCAGACACATTAATGGATGGAAAAGGTTGCACAACAAGTCCTCAGGGCCAGGAGAGCAAAGAAAGTAAAAATTACCTTACAAACAATAGGTGATATTGACTGGGCCGTTCTTTTCAAATAAAACAAACATCATATTAGCATGTCTCCAGTGACACAGTACCTGCCTGATAGACTTTTACACTGGTAAACATTCATTCCACTTGAGCATGCAACACAATATGAAGGAAATGTACTGGTTATAAACCTTTTTCAGGCTTTGGGCAACTACAAATTACTGGCATGACTTATTATTTCTAGGATACATAAACATGTTTACAATGTTTGTTTGCCCAGATATTCAGTGATAAATTAGATTTGCATCAAATACTTTCCATATAAACATGTTGTGGTTGTAGTACTCCAACATTTACCCTGTGGCTGTAGATCCAGGAATGAATCCAGGAAATATACAACAGCCAAGAGTAGATTTGTGCTTAAAAGATTAAATGAATGAATGACGTCTGTTAATGTGGTGCAATACAGTAAAATATGAATGAAACGGTAAAGAAAATACAAATATATACATGAATAGACACAAAAGGAGGGGGGATACACAAAATCAAGATGATCTAAGTAAAGGAGCTAGGGCCCTGAAACATTCCTTTGACTTTCTCAGACACTGATTATGCTCAGCTTGGAGATGTGTATCCAATTTATTAACCCCCCAAAAAAGGGGAGGCAAGTGGTAGCGTTTTTGGTTTGTTTGTCAACAATTTACCAGCCAACCTACTGGTTGAATTCATACCATATTGCATTACCAGTGTCCTAGAATAAATGTCATTACATTTTGGGAAAAGTAGGTCAAAGTTCAAATTTTTAATGACTTTCTAAAATCCTCCCCATTACTTATAATGGGCGAAATATGCGTGAGGGGAGGGGTTTGTTGTGTCTAGCACCACTTATTTAAACTCCAATTACTGAGCACCTCCACACATAAAACACACCTCCGTCCTCACAGTATTGTCATTTCAATATCATCTTCATATTTCAAGGTCAAGGACAGGTTTATTTCTATAACACATGGGATAAGTACAAGAATGTGGGTAGAAATATAAACTATAATGAAAAAAATAAAAATACATGGATGAAAGATAAGATATCCAAAAACTGATAAACAATAATAAGATCAATAGTCTCTAAAAGTACAACCAGAAGATAAAACAAATTAAATGATGATGCTTTCAGGTCTGGGTTGATAAGACTACCACTGTCATGAGACACATTTGACATCTTGAGTTTGAGAAAGGCAGTCCCATAAAACTGAACATTTATGTATGAAGGAAAAACTTCCATAAAAATGATCTCTCATGGAACTTTTTTTTCTTCGTGTGGGCGCCTCAAGCAATTTCTACCAATAAAATATAATTTCCTAAAGCTTTTTTTTTTTTTTTTTTTCCCAGTTTGGCAGTCCATTAGTCCTACAACTGTAGTGTCAAACTAACAGAGTCTTGCTCATCTGCTGCCTGAAGCTCAAAAATTGACATTCTACTTTACTGGAGGCAAAACAACACACCTCTGCCTACCTGTTTCACAACCTTCAACTAAAACACATATTAAAAACTTCATTACGTACTTAGAATGAGGCAGAGTAACAGTTAATGGTAGAATCCTAACAGCTTGTCTCCTCCTCAACAGCAGGCGAGTATGATGGCCCTATCTCTCAGGTGATTAACTTTCCTTAGAGCTAGCAGATGCATCTTCATCCGCAGCATCACATTTGAGTGACACACATTATCAGTTTGGGAATAGATGCACCAGATTAATCAGACTATCTGCATTCAGGCCTGCCCACACAACACCACAAAAACCTGCAGTACCCAACACTAATTATAGAAGTGTATAGTTCAGTTTTATAGTGATGTTCACTGAAATGGGATTGTTTATGCAATCACATCAACCATGGCTGTGAGAAAAGAATGAGTGAATTTTTTTTCTCGCAGCTTATTCTTCACACATCATTTAAGCAGAACTTTTTTCTTATGCGTTGTCCAAAACTATTGGCAAAAAAAAGGTCAAAAGTTATCTTGCAGTATTCTTGTAGGGAAATTCAGATTTTACCCATCTTATACACACACTACACCTATTAGCATTAGCAACTAGCTTCGCTAAACGTGTTCCGGGACCAACTCTAGTACTTTATCAGTACTGAAAGGAGAATTAGCCAATTTAAACCTTGTTTTTAGTTTGTTTGTTGGAATTATCCATTTTCAAACATTTCCCTGTGGTCTACATAAACTGTAAATGCTCTAATTGGGTCTGAATTGTTCATTAATTCAACTCCACAAGTCAGTCTTCAACCCTATGGGCTTAATATTCTGACTAACACTTGAAATTTTGATTAAATAATTTTGTGCATCATCAGGTTGTGTGAATTATCTTCTAATGACACCAGAAAAATCGTATAGAGCACACATGAGCCGCTACACACCCCACCCCCTTCAGGTTGTTGGCTGTGCAGCTCTGTTCAGTGCAGCCACTTGTGTTTGTTAGTTCAACCAACAACTGAACATTTTAGATAATTGGTTCAAAGTTTGGACATATTTTCAGTTTTTATTAGAACCGCTGCTGCTGATAAACAATTATATCGTACTCGGAGAAATGTTCGTGAGCAGTCTTGACCTTTAATGTGCAAATGTTGTGATGTAATTACTTATAAAACAAAAGATAAAAAGCTGGAATTAAATCAGGTTCTAAAAAACATTTGCCAAAATGAATACAAAGATAGTTTTGCAGCACCTTGAGGGTTCAAATTCATACTTTTATGAACTATAAGGTTTCAAATACACAAATAAATGAAGCAAAGACTAATAAAAGTGAGTTTAATAAAATGTGACCCCTTCAAATGGTACTGGTAACTGAAGTACCCCGCTTTGGTTTGACAAAACAAACGCATTTCTCTGTTGTTGTGGAGTATGAAATAATCTTTACTTTCTTACAACTGCCTATGGGGGTCATTTCATTACCAAACAAAGTAGAGCGCAAGATGTGTTAAGTGTAATTGGCCATGATCACCACTAGTCTCTAACACGTATTGGATTGTACATAATGCCATTCCAGGTGTGACCAATTTAACATGAACACTAAAAGCATGGCATGCATCTGCACTTAACCACACTTAGCACCTAGCACTGTGATTTAGAAAACCACCTCTTATACGGTGCGCTTATGCACCATCAGTGAACTGCAACATTTAAGTTGATTTAAGCGCTTAAGAGAAAATTATGAGGAGGCCGTGTCCATTAAATTATGTGCTGACTCTCACACTCATCAAAATTAAAAGTGTCTTTACAGAAGCCCCTCCGGAAAAAAATAAAAATAAATACTTGGAATATAAAGTTGTATGTAATGTCAGAGTAGAGGTGTTGTGTTATAATCTGTATATTATTATCTACTTGCAAGTATTTGTAAATGATTCCTCTGTTAATGATTAAGCTGAACCAAAGACCTTAGGGACAGATGTGTGGGCTTTAATTGACAAGTGTGATTGACAGCTCACTGGGTGGTTCATTGAGTAAAAATTGATTTTTTAATTATAGATTTTTTTTTTCTTTAACCGACAGCTTTAGTGTACTGCAATTGTGGTTAAGACATTAAACTCACATCTCTGCAAGAGGAGTTACACAACAAGCTGGTTAGCATAAATTATCTAGATTAGGTATTATAAGTAGCCACCTCTTAAGCCTCAGAGGTGGCTAAAGTCTGTGTCACCATGGTAATGCTACGCAATGCTTGTAGCAATATACGCATTCTATACATCAGTGTTATCAGAATAACATCAACTAAAATCTCAACAAAAAAAGAAAGAAATGTCAGACAGCAGAACACCATCAAACAGGCACTTAAATGGGCAAATATTGAAAACAGGCAAACAGTCTGATGAGTATGTCATGAATAATTTAATAAAACAAATGACCGGTGCAACAATATTTATACCGTTAAGTTAAGACAAAGCAGATTCAACAATAGAAGTGTTATTGTCCTATTATCTCACTGAAGACGAAGAAAGACGGGCAAAAATAAAGACTGCATTGTAACAATGATTTTGAATATTGTGTTTGTATTGGTAGCTGTTAGCAGTGAGGCTAATGGGCTCAATCATTTTGTTAGTTTGGTCTAAACTTCTCATCCAAATATGGTGAAGATGGCAGCAGTTTGAAGGGCTATAATGGTTACATCCACTTTTGTTAAATATATTATTAGAAAATTAAATATTTCTTCTTCAAAATAAAATTGGGAAAAAAATATCTAGGCCTATATCCTATAAGGTACACAAGATATTCAAGCCAGTTTTGGACAATTTTGGTGTCAAATATAGACTATAGCACGGCCTCTCTGGAACAATTTTACATCCAATTCTAGCCTGGGTCACACACCAAAGAAGTAGTAACAAATCAAACCTCACAAAGCTGCTATGGAAAATAACTCCCCCAACCTTGGCTATAACTGGTTTTCCTACTGGAGCTATTGCATAAATGCAACAGAGCTTAATTAGCAACACTACGGGACAGGCCTTCACCTAGTGTTGGCAAGCTGCCTCTTGATGTGATGTGAAGTGAAGAAGAAAACTGCAGGCAGCTGTGACTCACTTTGTCAGCACTGAACAAAATTCCTGCAGCATTCATTATTGGTTGATTACATCACTGCTAGTCTTGTAGGTGAAAACATGTAACCTATGTAATCGCCAGGGGTGATGGGTGACGGAGTTCAGCAGTTCATCTGGTTGCACCGTGATCATAACTACTCACGATGATTTACGTCGAACTACAGAGAGTTTGTAATGTACCACGCTATCTAACTTGTGGCAACAAATGTTGTAATGCACTCGTGATAGTGTAGCTGCAAGAAATATATACTCCTTTCCTTTTCACTGGAATTAGCTGCCATGTCTAATGGTCTTATTTTTAGCCACTGAGATATATTGCGCGGGACTGTCTTGCATTACAGTTGTGCAGCTACGTTTGTTTCTAATAAGGCAGTGTAGCAGTGGAAACAGAGGCTATTGTAGTATTTACATAACATGCCAGATTAAACGTGATTACTACATTCATTAGTTGTAGATTATTATGAATGTCAATTAAAGGAAACTAAAAAAAATAATAATATTGGATGCAAATGACTGTCTCCAAAAAAAGAGTAGGTACTTTCAAGTGTGTTTAATGGCTGTGATATTTCTTATAAATGAGACAGAAAAATTATTTTATTTCATATTCGGTCCACACTACCAGTTGCTATTTCCTGTCATATTATCACATTTTACAGAGATATCTGGGAAGATGCAGGCACACCTCATTAACCATTTGAGCTCAATGTTTGCTTTACTTCAACTTATTTGGAAAAAAAGAATGTTTCCATTTTACAATAATGGAGCTTTGTAATATTTCTATTGACTTGGTGCACACAATTGCAGAGATATCTACAGAATATTATGATTATGTTATGGTGTTGTTAGCACAGCTGAATTCTCTATTATACAACAGGTAGGCACATTCTCTGTCAGTGCCCTGCACTTGGCCATGGTATCGATGGAGATGTGGTGTTGGTCATAAGTCGATGGCCAAAAAATAAAACCTCAGTGTAGTTTGTTGTGAAAACTGAAAAAAAAGAGTAAAAAAAGAGAAGTTTCTGTTTTCTTGCAGCATGAGATTTGTTAATGAAACTCAAAAATACACTGTTTTTGGACTACATTCTTTTTTACCAGTAAAATTCTGCAAGAAAATATGACATTTAAAATTTGAGAGAGATTGTTTTTTTGGCCATTGCTATGTGCCACATTCTAATACTAATTGCTAATGCTAGATACTGTGTGTCTTGGGATTGGTAAGATTGAATTTCCGTACAGAAATAAAAAAATGACAACCCTTATATTATCATGCTATTTAGCTAGTCCTGCGCCTTGGTGCCTTCTAATATGAAAGTAAAACCCTACAGTCTGTAGTAAATCACTGTGGAATCTGTGTGGTAAGTAAAAGAATGAAGATTGATGATTAACTTACAACAGTTCTTCTAGATGGGTAAGTGTGAGCCTTCAATGGCAGCTCACTGCTCCTAATGTGTGCTATGTGCTAATGCTAACGCAAGGTACTGTGTGTGTATTAGGATGGTTAAAAGGATAAAATGCAGAGGCTGAACTTCCCTACAGGGATAATAAAATGAGTTAACCTTTCACTTTTAAGTTAATACCCACCTTGGTCACTGCTCGGTGGCAGCTGCTTCTCCTAATGTAGAAACTTTCTTTGCGAACTGAAAGAAGATATTTTCGGAGGTTCGCTGCTGCCATCAATATTTTGTGATACTTCAAAATGAGTATGAAAGTATGCTAATAGAAACACTGCTCGTGCTGTCTCCATTGTGCTGCTCTTCTGCGCCATGATTTGAGGTGTCTCCTTAGTGAGGATGTAAATGAGTCTGATAGTTTTTTGTGTACAGCTCCAGGATAGCCTTCAGTTTTCGAGAGCACACTTTGGATAAGTGAGGATAATACGAGGCCAATGCTTCAGTCTGTGGCACCGTAATTACATTTAGGCCCTGCCACGACTTGAATTAGAACTAGGACCTCCAGCACTATACCTGAAATCCTCCTCTCCTGCTAACCTTCACTCTTTCCATCCCTGACTCTCCTCTCACCCAAGATGACTCAGTAAGCACAATCTTCCCAAAAATCTCATTAAGGCCCACCACAGCCACTGAGTGCTGTTGCATTATTCATGTGTTTTTCCCAAGCACTCTCAAAAAAATGGGTGAATAATTCCATCTGATGTTTAAAACGCACAGCAAAAAAATCAGCTGGGTTATATCCAACCTTAACTTTAAACTAACAATACTGAGAATGAGCTATTCATGGGAACGTGTACTGTTTAGTGATCCATAAATAACTCAGGAGGCACAACGTCACATTAAATAAATAATCTGAATAAATAATTCAATTTGCTTCTTTAATAAGATGAAATGCGGCATTAGACTTGTTGGGTTATATTTAAATTTGTTAAATGATGATCAGTGTTACACCATGTATGACTCATCTGAGGACTGACGACTACCATATTTCTGTGGGACTCATTAGGTTGCAAACATTAACGTTTTATTTATGCATGGCATACTAATCCACCTAACACTGTAAGTGTTCTTAAAGTCCCAGCAGAGCCATCTATATCCCAGAGATATATAGAATTCCTTAAGTGATGTAAGAACACTTGTCAAACTTTATAAACGTGGAGGAAAAGGCTTTTGTTCATGAGAGTTTGAGTTGGCAAACTTTTGTTAAAGGATATTTCAGTCAGAGACACTCAAGTTGAGGAATTAATCATTTATAGTAAATGGTTGTATAATAGGCTATAGTTGTCAGGAAAAGGTTCGTAGAGCTCTCAATGAATCTGAGCAGTGATGAAGTGCAAAGAGCTGATGCTAATAAGACAATGCAAGTGTCATGTCAGCTTTGTCCTCAAGCCAAAGCTAGTGTTTCATGGAATTTAGACAAAATACAATATGGGTTGAGTCTTTGGAATTGATGGCAAAAACAAACAACTTCAGAAAACCTGACAAATATCAGAAGTAAAAAGTGACTGAGCTGCTATGACTTTTTTCAGCAGATAGAAGAAACCAACACAGAATACTAAAAACAGTAAAACGGATTTATATTAACCTGGAATGTTGTTCCATTCTGCCTTTAACTTCCTTCCAAAAACATCCACTTACCTCCACAAATAGAAAGTCAGTAAAGCCCAAGTGTCATTTGTTCTTCTGATCTCAGGTCTTAAACCTTTTTTCTGTCATGGTGGCATTGATTGACAGCTGTGATTGACAGATGGTTTATGTCCTGAGTCCACATAGTGTCATCTCAAATATTTTTCACAGCTGTCCTTGTGGTGTATTTATATCAAATGTTTCACGCTGAAATAACAACTCACGTTTGACAAACTCTGGTGCCAATTGGAGATCGTCTGATGAGCCGAAATAGCAACGGACAAAAAGCCAAACTCAAAGCTTCACAACAGTGCCATAATACTGCACTATCCTTTTCTTTTATACATTTTGTTGATACAAGTTTGGGAACTTTGGCATCTGTCATATTTATCTCCAGTAAATATTTCTGCTGGCAGCGTACTGTTTCCTCATCATCTTAAGTGTAAGCTGTTGCCTATTTTTGATACATCTGAAACAAGTCAACATCAGACCTCCTTAAACAGCCTCTACACATAATAGAAAATCTTGTACAAGTACTGAGGTTGCAGTATCATTTCATGACTCCACTTTACCTAAACAGGAGACATATGCTGTAGGCAAGCCCCAAGGAAGGCGGGAGATTCCACAGCTGTTGCTGTTAAAATATGCAAATTGGTAAAATATGGTTCCAACTAAATATAACCCATCATTAAACTTTTAGTGCTGCATTAAGCAGGAGTATAACGCTGTAATGACCCCACTGAGTCCCAACCTTGGAATGATTTAACCATCGTGTGAGTGTGGAGGCTAAAGATGCAGAGCACTGTGAGACGGATGAATAAACATGCAAGCATCAATCACACACTGTTGTTGCAGTAGGGTGTTGTAAGGCTTTGTCTAAGTTGTACAGTAGTTGGCAGGGCTGAAAGATATCTTCATCCAGCAACATAAAGTAGGAAATACAGTTGCATACTGTTTATATGTCAGCAAGTACATCACATCAGAATGTGACAGACAGTATGCGTTCAGCCTTGGTTTATAGTTCCCATTTGTGTTGCATGGGTATATATACATGTGTGTTGCGTGGTGTGGCATGAGTGGAGGGCTTCAGCACCATAAGGCCAAATGCCTCTCATCTCCATGTGCAGTGAGAGCAGAGCCTAACGAATACTGGCAGATGGGCAGAGGGCATCCAGTAAACATCCACGCAGGTCAGGATGACATTAAAATGTCTTTGAGTGGCTGCGTTGCTAAACAGGGGTAGTTCTCACACAAGCCCATGCAGCACAGCAGCAGTACACTATGGTACAGTACAGTACTAGCATTGCCAGGCCTTCTATATTTTGTTGAACTTGTGTATTCATGGTACATTATAGCAAATGTTCTATAATGCTAAATTGTTCTGTTGAGTCACATTGTGCGCTTTATGCTTTTATTGTGTATAATTGTTTTTATTATAATCGTTATTTGGTATAAGACCAGCTTCCAAGAAAAAGGCAAGTCCCATAGGAACAATTTTAGGGTGTGATCACCAGTTTGTGTACCCATTTATGAGAAAATTCTATAAATGTTTAAACATTAGATTTCCCAAAGAAAGACAGGGACATAGTTGTATATTTCCAAAGAGCTGATCTTAAGCTGTGTTTCAATTGTGCTGTGTCTACTTTGTATACTACTGTATATTCACACCACAGTAAGAGTAGAAAGACTGTGGCTCATAATTGTGATCAAAACAAATCACAATTTGATCTTTTGACCAGATTGTACTGCATTTTTGAAGGGTCTCCCATAGAAATTTTAAAGTGACACCTTGCTGTATATGTTTAACATTAGTTTTGACTTCTAGTTTCTAGTTTTGATTGCTTATTTTGTACCTTTTATATTTAATGTAAGATGTGAATATGGGGTTCAACGCACATCAGATATTTATTATGCAGTGTTTCCTATTGAATCATTTAAGCAAAGTTCTGCACACACACACATATACACACAAGTAGCATGGTCAGCACTCTGGTGGGCTCAGTTGGCAGCGCTGAGGACACACGGCATGCTGTCAGTGGCACGTTCTCACTGACCTCCGACCAGTGAAACACAGCAGAGCAGGACATCCTGCAGCCTGCTGGACACAATTCAGCCAACTGGCCGTGCATGACGCCAAAACACGTCATGCACAGCCAAGCATGGAGAGGCAGGAGGGTAGCAAGAGGAGAAACTCAGACAAGGATACTTACTTATTTATTTAAAAAAAAAAAAAAAAAGTGATGTAACCAAAAGTAGCATCCTTTTACTACCCAAGACTGAAATTTTTACTCAACATCCAAAATAGGTCATAAAAGCCAAAAGGTTTCATGTACTTGTTTCCACACCAAGTGCATGTTTCTCATTTGCTTGTGACATATAACAGACAAATCAAGCAGCTGATTTATGTGACACACCACTGTCACTACTACCTATGACCAAAGTCTAACAGCTGATTATGTATTAGGTCAATGTAACATGTATGGATAGAACCTCAGAGTTGAGGCCTGCTTAGGTTTTATCGTATCACCGGTTCATGATGCTCCTTTTATCTGGCTCTTTGTGCAAGTAAAAAACATCAGCCACACATTTCTAATTCAACATGGATTAAAGTTTAAGAGTTAAAGTTAAGGTTAATTTAGTTTATTATCCCTGTGTGGAAATTTGATCTCCCTATTTGACCTATCCTGATAACAACAGCACCTAGCAGTAGCATTAGTACATAGGGCCCATTAGAAGCAATGAGCTATTATGAAGGAGCTTGGGAACCAACTCTTCAATTGTACAGTACCATGGTCAGGGGCACTTACAAAGGAACTAACCCATATATATAGTCATATATATAAAAAGTCACACATGCAATATTCAATGTCACCACCTTTGGTTCTGATTCCAGGAGACATTCAGTGGATTTAACTGCACCAATAGTTCTGATCCTTCCATGG
>JAPSES010078829.1:0-24483 GCA_029822895.1 Maxillicosta whitleyi | reverse complement strand
ATATTTATTATGGTTATTTTCCCCCCCCCCCCCCCACACACACACACACACACACACTTCAGTATCACTTTCACCCATGTTAATTATAGGTTCTAGATGTGGCTGTTTTTTATGCTGTTGTGTGTTCGTGCATGCGGTACCCCAGTAATCTATTACTCCAGCAGTCACCATCAAAGTGTTCTGGGTATAGAAACATTATTGTAAAGTGATTTTATTCCAAAATGACTAATATTTCCCAATAATTGGACCTACCAACTTGTTGTTTTTGCTACTGTCTTCTTCCCTGATCAAAATTACAGAAGTCACATCTGTCTGGATTCTGTGTGATTCCAGAGGCACACACACACACACACACACACACACACACTCACACAATATGAAAAAATACTCAGGAGGATATAATAGCTGTGTGGTGGTCAAACAAATTAGTTGTGTTACCTCGTTGTGGCAAAAGATGTAAACACTTTCATGATGTAATTAGACTTTTTCCCCCCCACTATTATTATTTTACAGTTCAAATCATATTGGGTTGAATCCGGCCCCTGGACTGAAATGAGTTTAACACCCCTGATCTTCCTCATCCATAAATTAAATCTAAAAAAACAACTGATTTCTGTTGAAAAATGGAAAATGCAGAAGATAATATTATGATAAATCACTTAGGAAAGGTTAAACGTAGAGGAAAAAAGTCATTTGGAAGTCACCACAAACATATTTCTAGGTTTTTAAGGATTAAACTGCAATGAATCATTTGTCATTCCATTTTCATCTTGATTTCAGTTACTTCACACATCGAATCCTAAAAGCAGCGTGTGAAAGCAGTCATCACTTCTGTGCCAAAATCATTTTTTTCCCAGTGAAAATCAACCAGATGAACCAGTTCCTCCAAAATTTCACGGGCTAATCAGAAGACTCGACTTGGAAAATACAGATGTTTCGCGCGCGCACACACACACACACACACACACACACACACACACACACACACACACGTGCACTAACACATGCATGTATGTGCAGTCAGTCCCCCACAGCCCTCTGCTGTCAACAGAAGAAACAGCAGGTTTACTCTGAAAACACACCATCCCATCACTGAACCTCCAACACTGAATCTTTTTCATCCACACGTTATTAACCTGGCGACTAAAATGAGAAAAATGCATCAAATCTGACACTTGAATAAACTAAATACTTGCATAGAGCTATTTTTTGTTTTTGTTTTTTCTGATAAATTAGGATATTTGCACAAAAACATTGACTAATACTACTGAAATCTGACTTCCTCTGTCATATTTGCATTTTTTTTTTAGAAGAATAAAGCTGTACTGAGGGAGCAGGAAGAGGATGTTTATAGATTTTAAAACTGGTTATGAAACATTTTAATAGCAGAAAGGGGTTACAGTAAATTCATTGTTTGCTGTTGATTGTGTTACCTTTCAATACTCATTCAATACTTTCATCACTGTGGATGTTTAAGTGCAAATTACTATTCATTGAACCAAGGTAAAAAAAAAAAAAAAAGATGTAAACACTTCAGCTCAAACTAATTGAATATTTTATATTGGTAAATCACAGAAGTACGGGAATAATACTCAATATTTTCATTGCTAACTGTCTGTCTGTCTTCTTTATTTTTCTGTTATCACTTTGAAATTCCCTGCTACAGGAAAGAAAAATAATATCTGAACTGCAGCTAGACCCTGAAAATGACACACAGACTTCTTTGTACGTGACATTTTTTCTTTTGTGAGGATTTAGTCATTTTAGTACTGTGAATACACTGTTTTTCAAATGTACTTTCACAGCATCCTGTTCTCAATGCCACCCAAGAACTACTCAAATAACCTGGAAAACCTTTACATTACATAGATCAGTGTGGATGTGCGTATGTGAAAATACATTTATAACAGAGCGGTGAATGACTAAGTATCGGCAGGAGTTTTGTTGCATTCACTTCCTTTTTTGGGCATCCTCAGTTTAGTTTCATACACATTTTTGAAAGTTTCATGTGATTTTTGTTAAGTAAATGTCTATGGATGTAACATTTTCTCTGCTACCTTGAGGTGACTTTTGTGTTTTGTCCACAAAGAAAGAAAATGTGCATTAAAAAAAAAAAATAATAACAATGTAGCAAATACTAAACTCATGGTTGATCAGCTGTTTGTTGTGTCTATCCAGACATTGTGATAAAGTATAAAAACATGTCTGGTACAACAGATAATGTGAACTGATGAGGAGCGGGAATTTTTTTTTTTTTTTTTTTTTAATCTCATCTGTGAAAAAAGATATAAATGCTATTTTAGAAGAAAAATAACACTGCTCTGCTTCTTCTACTCTATTAATACAGCCTACAGCACCACCTGCTGGTGACATTACAGTTGCTCTAAACCACTTCATGCAAATGCACATAAGTCACTTTTGTATTTTGTGGCTTTTACAAAGTTCAAATTTAGAGAAAAACATACATTCACATGGTTTTCAGATATAATATTCATTGTTATTATGGAGGGATGGGTGTTATTGTTCCTCTAAGATAAACAAAGTCAACTAGATTTGTTTTCTTACCTGCTCACTGTATTGAATATTTTGTGTGTTTTCCTGATACATGTGTGTGTGTTTTGTGTGCACAATGCTCTATCTATGCAGCTTTGTTTGTTCCTCTCCACCAGTGTTGTGCTGTGTGTGTGCAGCTGTGATCACATATGATTTAAAAGCCTCCCTCACTCCTGGTGAGAGTGCCCTTGGCCTCCCATGGAGGTGCACAGTATTTCAGTGTGATGGGCTGGGCTAAGCATTTTTCTGAGCCAATACAGCAAAGCATCACAGCAGTCTGAGAGCACACTCTGCTCACCACGAACAAAACACAAGTCTGCAGGTGAGACTCTAGACGTTAGCTAAAAACAATAGGGGCTGTCCAAAGCAAATAGACAATATGAGCTGGTGTCCTTGGAGTGTGTGTGTGTGTGTGTGCCTATTTTTAGGAAATGAGTAAAGTGCTGACGGGACTGAAATGGGGTTGACAGCGGGGACACAGTTTAGTGTGACACTATGTGCTGGGTGGCAGTTAGGTAGAGGATATATATGGGTGCAAACCTTCCTGATCTTCATCCTCTTTCTCTCTCTCATTCCTCTCTTCCTATATTTAGGGAGAACTTTAAAAGTAAACAAGTGCTTCTGTGTGATTTAACCTTGTTTGTGGAATGGGTAGAAACCTGACACTTTATCAATCTGCTCTTCTGCCCTGGTTTTGTCCATGTGTTGAAATCAGACTCGTGATTTAAAAAAAAAAAAAAAAAGTTGCAGTACACAGCATTTGTAAGTATGTGGCTGACAGTTTGGCCAAAGATGCAGAAGTAGAAGAAAGACATCCAGGATGCATTATTGGCAGTGGTAATAATAGCTTCCCCAGTGTATGTGAAATGCACTTGCAGGCAGTCATTGCATTGATAGAGTACTCTGAATGCCTAACTGGATCTGTGTGTGCTTTTGTCTGTATAAATACACTGGATATACACCAGATGCAATAAATAATTAATGCATCTGCATTGTGTGTGTTTATGTGCAGTTCTTTTCATAGACATCGCGGTGTGTTTATGTGTGTGTCGACTGGGAGACTGAGCCTTTCCACAGTCACAGTAACATCACTACCCAGCAGAGCATGACAGGCGGCAAGGCCACAAGCAGCAGGGTGATGTGGGTAATATTATCCACAGTCCTTCCTCCTTTATTTATCCCCTCAGCCCCAGGGGTCTGGATACTCTTTCATCAATGACGTATACATACTGCCGTTATCGCTCTCCCCCTCTCTCTCCGATACACACAGTTTTTTGCACTGTTGTGTTTTTGCATCAGGCAGCAACTGGATCATTTTAGACTTATGAGTCACTCCTTTTTCCCTTTTGAATTTTATGATTCATGGAGCTTGCAGCATTATTTTCTCAGAGGAGGCACTTTAAGTTTTCAGCCACACCGTACTCTTTCTGACAACCATTTCCACTCATGGGATTTAGATTTATATCTTTTCTAATCAAGTACAACATGTAAACAAGTCAGAAACATCTTACTCGTTTTGCCTCATGAATCCCAAAGTCCCTAAGTGATTTTCATTCCTAAACACTGTGAACGCTGTGTGTGCTTTGCTGATCATATCAAGCCATAGTTGAAATCGCACACAAAAGCCTTCATGTTATGTCTGTGTGTGAATTGTTGAGTGCAAGTCGGTGCAGCTTTGTTCGCTACAGGCATAACTGTCACATTCTAGTCAACACCTCTCAAAGTAAATTTCACACTTGCGGTATATGAGACAGATTATCGACTCAAAATAATCACACACCAACTATGCAGATTTATACTTGAGAATGTGAAGCAGAAATTAAATGGCACAAAGTGGCATGATATTTTAACTACCGTAATAAAGAAACATTTTTGTTCTTTAGAAGAAATAAGTGGATGAGCAGAAAAGACCAGACTTACTAACAGTAATGCTTCCAGTGCAATGCTACCAATGTTTATTATGTTTATTAGTGTTATTTGTGGTGATGGAAAGTAATTAAGTACTTCACCTAAGGGATAAAACCAAAACAAGCATCTTAAAGTTGTAATACCACTGATGGCCACTGGGGGTTGACTAAAAAAAGATTTACATATTTAAAAAAAAAAAAAAAAAAGTAAATATAAAGTACAGTCACTTTTCCAGGACCTCTACTGTACTGACGGATCGGGTTGTCTATTTTTGTCCACCTACTGTGTTGGGTTTTTATCTACAGGTCTGTATGAACTCATTCACTTCTTCTTTCTGTTCTTTATTGAATCACGTTTTTCCTGATGGACAAGTCAATTAGTTGCGCTTAATAGATTTCACCGACTAACCTGTAAAATGACTTTGTTATGCACTGCCAGATGAAGTTTTTCAGAGTCACTACGGCAACGCTTCAACATCAGCTCACCTCTAACCCCTTGCACTCCTGTGGTTTGGCATTTTTGATTGAATACGGTCACTTCTGGTTCGAATGTGGCAACAGCAAAATTGTAAACTACTAGCTTCGAAACAGCAGTTTAGAAACCAATGAGCAACTTGATTGTGTATTTTGAATATAAACATTTAAAACCAATACAACAGGGGAAAAAATAAAACCTGTGTATTGAATGTATCTAATTATATACATCAGGTTTTTCAAGAAAATAAAGATCATATTGATCATGTAGAGGGCTTCAAAACTCACGTATCAAATATGAAACATTTGGCAGTCTTGGGTTAAAGTCCTTCAGCTCAATGAGAAATACTGAACATGTTTCTCCAAAAATGTTAATTTTAGAAGTTCTCTTCTTCCCTGTTAAGCTAAATAAACTCCGTAAAACACTGCATGGGATCTAAATATCCTTCCCATCGCTGTCGGTTTCCCCTCAGTCAACCTCCTGTACCACACCTTCCCTTTTGCCTCATCTCATCTCTTCATCCCATCATATTCTCTACCTCCTGCAGGCTTAGACCTCCTAAATGACCCCTCAGTAGGGTCTCACTGGTGGGTGACATCCACGCTTTTGATCCCTCAGTGTTGACGCCGACCCACAGCGGCTCTGGGCATCACTGACCTTTTCCACAGACCCGTGCTGTGTCACATCCGTCTGAAGAACCCCAGAGAGAGGCCCGGAGGGAATGTATTGACATCCTCCATCATGAAACACGACAAGAGAATGGACTCTTTGTGTGTTCAGTATGTGTGTGAGATTAATGCATATGCTTTTCTTGTCTGTAGTGTTGTGTATGTGTTTGCACTCCCATTTATCTTCGGAACGAATGGGTCCTTTTCCTCTCATTTATCTGCAGAAATCCATGTGTGTGTGTGCACGTGAATATGATGTAAGTGCCCTGCATGGCTTACAGATGGAGAAGTCTTTTTTGAAGTCATGCATATCTGATTAATACTGATTAGTTTAGCTCTGAGGTGTTATCCTCCTGGGTCCTACAGCTTTCATATGCCCTTTCTCGTTCACAAGGATACTTGTCAGTCAGTGCACACATCCATAGAAGCAGAAGAATCAACACGGAAGTTCAAAGAGAAACCCTACTTCATGTTCTCCATTTAGAAGAAATAATCCACATGCAAAAGATGGACCATCCAGCACTGCTGCATGTTTCAATAACTGAGTGGAGAGTTAATTTCTTTAGTCGTTTTCTTCTCTTGCACCTACAATTACAACATTAACCCTTTAACCCCTAACGTGTCTGTGGTGAACGTTCTGAATGTGTGATTTGTTTTAAATAATCATAAAAATGTAACCATTTGCTCAATAAGAAACATTTTAAAACATGCGGATAGAATGGACATTGTTCTTTCCATAGACATCTGAGCATGCTCAGTTCACTGTCCTGCCCCCAGTGTAATGGGGGGGCAGACCGGTGAGTGAGACTGACTCATTATAAAAAAAATAGGTTTGGCTTTTTTTTTTTTTTGTTAACACTGCTTTCCTTGTTTTTTTGTTGTTGTTTTTTTTAGTGTTGATTTTATTTTTATTTTATTTTTTTTTTTTTACCAGGTTTTGACCATGTAACCCTTTTTTGGAGTTCAATCAGGTGACAAAAACCAGCTGGACTGATTTAGAGAAAAAAAAGCCCCAAAACAAAAGCTACTGGGCCAAAATTCAAATACTTGTTGTTTTTCAGGATGTTCTAGTTCTAGTCACAGTTCATGTTCAACATCTTAAATCTCTTATTGATGTACATTCTGAGTGCCTTATTTAGTAAAAACCTGTAAAAAATCAATTCTTCTTTTGGTCTTTTTCCCTTATTTCGCCCTGTTTTTATGCTGAAACACAAGTAAAGTAAAACCATTGAAGAAAAGGAACATGCAGCTTTTATGGCACTGAAACGAATGCAAATAATGCTTCAGTGGTTAAAGGGTTAATGCAGATGAGGGTAGTTTTATACATCTAAAGACCTGGTTTTATAAGGCAGCAGCATACATAAACAGTTTAAAATGACACGGTGTTCGACTAAATATAATAAAGTACACTGCAATTTCAGCATTCATGGTGTTTAATATGATCCACATGTGTTCTGCGAGCCACATGAGAAATAAAATGTGAGAGGTGGTCTTCATTCTTCCACGGGATCAATTTCATGAGTCACAGTTATGAGATGGTTCATTAAAATGCAAATTTGTTCATTTATAAGAACAACTAATATAATGTGTCTCCTTGAGTGCGACCTCTGTCATGAATCCTTTCAAGGCTGCCTTTTTTTCATTGTTAAAATGCAAATGCCTGTGCAAACCATTGAGCTACAATGAGATCCTGATATGGACTGGGGAATCCTGTTAACTTCAATATTAGTTTTAGTAATGATATAATCGGGAAACATGCTTAAGGATTTGTGTCGTGCAATATGTGATATTTCGCTGGCAGAAGGTGTTTAATAAGAAGGGTTGGGTTGATGTTGGAGAGAATGAGGGGGTAGTCAGTCATCCTGAATTCAACCTTCTACAAGAAAATGGATCCATGTCCTTGCCAGACCACTTGAGATAAGCAAACTAGACTGTTGATAGTACAAGGTTAGTGCTTACTGCCATGTCAAGGTTACAAAAAGGCAAAACTTACAGTGCTTGAAAACTGCAAAAATACTGTCTGTATTTGACTTAACCCTTACCGACCTGAAACCTAACATGCTGCACACGTTTAATACCCCTGGGGCAAATATAGTGTAAGATTCTGTTGAAAATGACTGCCCTTTAACTTGGATTAGATTGTCTTTGTGTTAAACTTATTACATATTTGCACGGTTCTTATGCAAGTATGGAATTTGATTTTATACATTTCTAAGTCTGGAAAAGTTTGAAAAATGGAAACAAACTTATGGAAAATATTCATGTTCCCAAGACTGTTTCCACTGTTCTATTTTGTAAAACATAAAATTATGAATATCTTAAAAAAAAAAAAAAAAAAAAAATAGCATTGATTTGTGTTTTTAGGTGTTTGCTAGCGCAACTAAGATGTTTGTGTGAGAGCACATACAGTAGGCTACATTTGGGCAGATGAACAAGTTGAATGTCCAGTCTCCTGCCCTTATCCTCCTCCAACCCAGTTTAAGACCCACCCAGGTTTCACTGGTGCTTTGACGGACAGGTGATGTCCACACATTGCTCGTGAGCGAGCTTTTCAACATGCCTTGTACGACTGTTGGCCGAACTCATAATGGGTAGATGTAAATTCTCTGACGAGTGGCTCATACATCCCAAATATAAAGACTGTTTGGAATCTTATTAGAAAGACATCTGGAAGTTGGGCCCAATCCCAATTCACCCTTTAGCCCTCCCCCTTACCCCTACACCTTGGCCCTTGCACTTAAAATAGAGCTGCAAGAAGTAGAGGTTGAAACATTCCCCTATGAAATGGAACAACACTTCACGACCTGTTACGTCAGTGGTTCCGAAGTCCGGTCCTCGAGTACCCCTATCCTGCATGTTTTAGGTATTTCCCTCTTCCATCACACCTGAAAGCCATTGCATAATCATCAGGCGTCTGCAGAACTGGATGATGAGCTCATCATTAATTGAACCAGGTGTGATGGAAGAGGGAAATAAAACATGCAGGATAGGGGTACTCGAGGAACAACTGTGTTACATCATCAACAGTCATCGATGCTGTTATTAACAGGCAACTTTCTGACCAAAAGTGTTCTCCATGCCGTCAGCAGCTGTAACCATCTCTTTTCCGTGGGCTTTGTTCATCTTTTTACGTCTATCAACTATAAACCGTAGAAATGCGATCTATAATGCATTGAAACGGCATTAAACAGTCAGTCAAATCATTGAGTATTTTACTAAGAAAGTACTTATATTTGTGTGTCTCTTTCGTCACTGCTTCACGTTTTGTTTGTGTTTACTTCCGTCTTGCCGATGATTCAACAGAATTATGGGAAATTTCTCGTACCCCTCTGTTCGTAGTGTGGTTCTGAAAAAAGTTTTGAAGGTTTTACAACCCTCCGCCATCACCCTTCCCCTCTGTGTAATTGACAATCAGGACAGCCGTACCCCTTCACATGTACATGCAAAACAGAGGGATAGGAGTAAGGGGGGAGGAGGTAGGCAAGGAGTGGTTTGGGATTCAGCATTAGGGTCCGGAAAAGGTATGGAATTTTGAAATTTTTTTTGACCCCTGTATTTGAAAGTGTGCAAGACCATTTGACCTTGAAAAAGTACGTCAAAGTTACATATTTTCAATAGGCTTCTGCTTCAGGCCAAGATGCATCCACAGTAGTATGTGGTGCAGATATGTCAATGCATTCTTCAGATAATGTGAATGTGTCGTTGATTGGACAGATGGACACGAAAACAATTACAGTACCTCTCGGCTGAAGAGAAAATCCACTGGTGACCAAAAGTGTTTAATAACGACTGAACCACTAATCCTATCAATATGGTTAAATAATTCAGCTACAGTTGGTCAGTTTGGATGTAAGCACTTGTGTTTATGTTCAGCTAATGATATATTACACATTACATTTGGCTGACGCTTTTATCCAAAGCAAATTACAAAGTATAGGCGTATATACCGTATAGCCCACCTGGGATTCGAACTGGCAGCCTTCCATGTCCAAGTCAGCGGTGTAAACCAATAAGCTATCCAGTCACTATACATATGTGCTTTAATGTGTTTTTAATACAACAACCTTTGAATTTACTCTGAGATTTTACAAACAGCAACACGATCAGCAAATTAAATACTCATAATATTTTAATAAATGGTGATAAATCACTTTGGAAAGGTTACACAGAGAAAAAAATCAATCAGAAGTCAATGCAGAAATAGTTGTAGCCTTTGTCTTTGAAGGTTATTATATTTAAGAGAATCTAATAGTGAATCTGAAAGTCTTCCGTTACCATGTGCATACATTTGAGAAGTCTTTGTACTGCCTATTGATCCGCACTGACTACCTGAGTACACACTGTACTCTCCCATCACATTCCTTTTAAGGCTGATATAAAAATGTATATCTGGCACCCTCATGGATGATGGTGTGTATTTACCTGGAGGCTATAGGCACCGAGGTGATCTCTGGGACGGCTGTGAAAACTGATTATACAGTTGGTGCTTCAGATGCCTCGAGACCAAACGGGAAAAAAAAAAGATGCAGAAAACAGGATCCCACATTACAGTTTCCACCATTGTGTTGAAAACATCCTTCTGTATTTCTTGAAAATTGCCTTGAAGCGCAGCACTGTCAACACCATGGTTAAAGGAAAATAGGACAGATCATATCATTGAATACTTAATGAAAAAAAAAACACTATAAAATGTTGATGAGGCAGCGTTTCATTAGACATAAATATACTCTGTATGTACATTTTTACATTCCATGCAACATTACACTGCTTTAACACATATATACATATATACACAAGGAAAGGCTTTGCTGTGTTGTGCACCTTGATGTGATTACTTAGTATCTTTGGGTGCAGTGGAAGGCTTGTGGTGAGACAGAGTCATAAATCTCTGACAGGAAGACAGACAGAGAGATAGACAAGCAGGCAGATGGGAGCGGAAAGACTGAGTCTGCAATTCATTTAAGGTAAGAGCATCGCCATGCCTTTGGCGCTCGGACGATTTGTCATTTTCTGTCAGTAGTACAACTTAGTAAAGTGGATCTTGAATGCAAACACTAATGTAGATTAAATCATTACGACATGTTCATGCTTTTAGACGGGGGCTTAAATGCCAGATAAAACAACCAGGTATTAACTGAACAAATGCATTTACAAGCATAGATTTAGAATTAAGTTAAGATGGAGCATTAGCATCGAATACTTTGTCAAAAAGAGGAATCGGCATGAGGAAAATCAGATTTACGAACCGATTTCTGCCAGCACTTTTAATATCCTGAATTAAAACTCCACTACATAAGGCACAGAGCTTAAATATCGTGGTCGTCCCCTATGCCCCGTCACACTCAGCCCTGATGTCTGTTTTTCTCCCTCTGATGCCTCTACTTTCACTGGCTCCTGAGTGAGTTTCTGTGTGTTGTCTGGGAGCTGAGAAACTGTCAAGGATGTGTTCCCATGACAACCAGCATTAGTAATAAGAGGTGTCGGGGAAATATCCAAATGCATGTGAGTGATTGTATGAAACTAAAAGGCAGAGAATAATAGACGGAGTATGCTGGGACAGAAATTACACACACCTTCATGAGCATTTGTTTGCATGTATTACAGTCGCAAAGATGGCTTTTATTTTTAATCTGAATACATGAGGAAAGTCTGCATTTATACATATGTAAACATGCAAACGCATACATTTGAGAGATCCTGCAAGCAAAATGAAATCAGTCACGAATCCCAGTAGACACAGAGAACTGCATGTTTGTGTTGGTATTTACAACATGTCCACGTCAGGGTAGAATCACTGTCGTGCCACAAAAATACCACGATTGAAAACTTCACAAAGAATGAAATAACCGCAAATAAATTCACTGTTGTCCATTCCTCTTTTTTTATTATTCCAATTTATACACATCTATACTCACCTTTGACCGGGTGGAATGGTCATATACAGAGTCCGACTTACACCTGATCCTATTTTTATTTAATATATATATATAATATTTTATTATTTTATTGACCTAATGGAAAACTGTGTTTGGGATTTGAATTTTTATAGTGATTATTACGTAATTAAAAACAAAACCTTTGAGCCTTCTATGTCAGGTTGAAATAGCTGTGAAAGTCCATATTGGTCATGGGTGGGATATTGTCTCATCTAGTGAAATAAATCATGTTGTGGCATGTTTCTGACACCTGTCAGCTGATGGCCTGAAATAGTCACTCACAGAACACTCCTACGCCTATCACCTCTCCCTCTATCTTTTATTTTGTCAATTTCTCCTTGGGCTGATTTCAGTCTCACTCCCCACATCTCCTCACTCTTTATTGTTTACTTTTCTCATTTAGCCTTTTCTCCTCATTACATTAAATAGAAGCATCTTTTTCCACACTTGTATGTGACTTCCCTTGACATTAAAGCTGCGTACGACCAATTTTTCATTAAGCCTTCTATACTATTCTGGTCAAATTCGACCCTTTTTTTTTTTTTTACATTCAACAGTAGTAAAAAATACCCTAAGCATCATTCTTTTATCCTGAAATTGAATGAGTTTTCCTAAATTTTGCTAAAATACACAAAAATGAAAATATTTTAAAATGTTATACTTTTGTACAGGTGCTACAGATTTTTGGACACTGAGGCTGGTTCAGGTTATTTTTATATATCATAGTTTTTTATAGTTCAAAAACGAGTTTGTAAAACTTTAAAAAAAAAAATGCTCTTCCTGCTCTGAAACATTCTATTTATATATATTTATTAATGTGGGATAGTCTATTTAGACATTCTAAATAAATTTGTAGTTCAATATTTGGTTTAAACACTATTAGGGAATTCTGGGTCAAATTTGACCTGAACTAAACTGTGAAGGTTTTAATAAATTAACTGTAAATAAATGTAAATAAATGTTTGTAAAGGGTTAAATCTGTAAAATCTGAATCATATATTAAGTATCATGAATCCGTTGGTCTTTCTGTGATTACTCACCTAAATCTCTTCCATCACGGTTAACCGTTTCGAAGTGTAGCCCTCCATAAACAATTCATGTTTTTACAAAAAGTCAGTAGATCAGTCGGGCATTTTCGGAAATTTGTCGCGACATGCATTATGAGAAGTGAAGGTCCACGCAGCTGCAGTAGCAAGAGGCAAAGAAAGCCTTTCTGTTTGTTGCTGCTGCGGCCATAATGTAGCTGCGTAGAGCTCCACTTCCCACAATGCACCTCATGACAAATTTACATAAATGCCAGAGTAACCTACTGGCTCTGTTTGTAAAGACATGGGCTGAGTACACTTTAACCGTGAGGGAAGACGTTCAGGTGCGTGATCACAGAAACACTTACACATTTGTAATACTTAAGATATGACTCAGGTTTTACAGATTTGATGAACAAAACAAAAAACAAACAAACAAAAATGGTCACAGGACCAAGCACATTTTTAAAGTTTCAAGTCTGATACTCAGTCTTGCAGAATCTCCCATTTACAAACCAATGTTCCATACATGTCAAGTGGGATTCATCACTGCTGCCACTTTTTTTTTTTTTTTGCATTTGTCTTTCTTTTTAACCCTTTTGGGATGATTGTGTTTCCTGTGATGCATTTTTATATCCACTGTTATTGAAATGACTGTAACTCCCTTTGTGCTATTGATAAAATCCAAATCTCTTTTTCTCAGACTGTGTTCATTCTATTTGTCTAAAACACATTGGTATAGAGGCCTGCATTGGCTGAGAAGGAGGAGTGGAGCAGAGAGCAGCAGAGTGTAGTCGGTGTGAGAGAGAGAGAGAGATGGATGAGTTTTATTACTTTTAGCAACATTGTAGCAGTATTTTAGCAGTGTTTATGCACTGATGATGATTTCTTTTGGCTTTTCCCTTTTGGGGTCACCACAGCCAATCACCTTTGCATGTTTATTTGGCAGAGGGTTTTACGTTGGATGCCTTTCCTGACACAACTGAGCTTGGGACCGGCACAATGAGGTTTGTGCCCCCTTGAGATGTATAGCGTAAAGAACCTTTCCCAAGGGATCACCTGGGTCTCGAACCGGCTACCTTCCGCACCAAAGTCTACCAAAGAGCTACCCAGTCGCTTGCAGTGTTTATGCACTGAATATGTATACATAATTGTGATAGTACTGTTTTAGTGTTCTGCTAGCATGTTTTGCTGTGTTTTTGTCAAGTTTTGCAGATTTTTTTTCACTACTTTTATCTATATTTTTCCGGTAAGTATAGTTCATTGATGAATGATTAGAAATAACTAAAAATAACATGGAACATAGACATAGAGTGTTGACAAACAACAATGTTTGACCACAGGTAAAATAAGTGAAAGTCTATTTCTATTATCACATAAAATTTCATTATGAATGTTTTTCATAGCAAATATGATCAAAGTCTGCTTTTACTTTTTTTTTTTCATTATTTATTACATATAATCATGGTAACTAATAGACAGATATTGGAAGTTAAGTTCTTCTTGAAAAAAGATGTAAAAGAATTGGGGGGAAAACATGTTTTCTGATACTTTTATTGCAAAACTGACAAATTAACCTAGGCAGCCTATAATGGTAGTCATTAAAAGGTTAAGGTACATATATGCAGGAGCAACAAGGCCACTTTTTTTTTTTTTTTTTTTTAAATCACTCCAGCTGCATAATGAAGACTAAGACACATGCAATGAGGTAGAGGGGAAGTAAAATTACTAATGTGACCTTTGGGGCGTCTCACAGGATCGTTTGTAACTTTCATGACAGGGTGAGGTGAACTACTAGTACATCTTGGCAGAAATACTATTTTTGAGTGCACGAGCATCCCTTTTTTTATGTGACATTGTACCTTGGTCTTTACGAGGTTGGAGGGTGCACGTAATAAGATTGCAAAGGATAGATTGACGACACATTGGAAATCAATATAACATGGTGACATATCCGCTCTCGTGTTTGGAGCTGAGAATAGACAGTTTCATCTGATGCCATTTGAAACACTGACAAAGTAAAGCATTGGTCAACATGAACTGAGATCAATTTCTGTGTATTATAAAACTAAATCAAATTATTAATAGATAATATGGATGTGACTGTTGAACATAAGTGGAACTAGACTTGCTTTTAGCATTTGTCACCATTGTCATTATTTTGAAGCTGGAAATGACTATATTTGGACAAAAGGGAGCGCTGGAAAAGGGTGAAATTTGTCACGCTAATGCTACAGCTAACTTAATGAAAACACAGACCGTGTTGGCAAATCAATCAAAACCACATAGCAGACAATGAAGCCTAAAAATTAGCCCTAAAATGTTATTAGCAATGGAAAATATTACAAAAGGAACACTAAAGCACATATTGAATAGTCCAACTGAACACAAAATGACTGAGATGAGATTAATGTGGTATTTCTAGAGAGAAAACCTTGCAGCAAAAACCAGGACTGAACAGTAAAAGAAATGTGGAAGTGTCAAAAATGTTCATTTAGTCCCCCATGACAACTGTGTACAGCAATATCAGTGTAATGGAATTAAGACTGTCAGAGTTATTAAAGAGTCTATATAGGTTCATACCACAAAACATTTATTTTACACTGTAACCCATAAAGACCCTGTGCTACTTTTGTGCCACTTCCCAAATGGAATTTTCTCTATATCTAACCTTTCTTAAGTGATTTATCACCATTTGTAATAATATTATCCTCTGTATTATGCATTGTATCTGTATAAATCAGATGTTTTCCTGTATTTAATTCACTGATCATGTACATGTTTAAAAAAAAACAAAAAAAAAACTAGATTAAAGTTGAGGTTTATTTATTCAAAAACAGAGAAAACTGCAGAAAAAATTATGAGTTCAATTAAATCTATCATTAACTGAACATGAATCAAGCATTTCCCTCTACTGTCATTGATCCATGGGTTTTAATCAATGTTGTAGAAGATGACGGTGTTTCCACGTTCACAACACAGCCTCTGAACGTCCAAATAGGTCACATATCTGACCATGAAAAGATGATAAACTGCATTTTACACCAATTATTTACATGGATTGATAGCATTATGTGGCTAAAGTAGTATTAAACAGCTTAAATCAGTAGATGCTTTTGGTCAGTGATTAATGTTTGGGTCTTTATGGGTTAAAGAGTGGTAGTACTTTAACATTAATAGTAGAGTAAGACTAATATAGTAACGCTATAGCGTCATAGATCTACTGTGTTGTAGAACCTGTGAAAATACTTAGTGCACGTTAAGAAAGATAAGCTTTATTTATATCAGTGAATATGTTATGTTCATTCATTACATTCATTTTTCCTCATTAGCTATGACCTGAAAATGATACGATGTTTTATTATGCTATCATTCAAATGATATAGGAACGTAATATCAGTGTAGAAATACTAGGTAGGTACAATTAGAGGATAGTTAATTAAAAACTACTATATTTGGTACATAAAACATGCAACCACAATAAATTATTGAGAAAAAATAGCTGAAAAGAGTCATACAGTCACTTTTCACCTACAATATGTGTATCTACTGCTGAGTATTTATTTTAACTGCTAACTCTACAAGTACAGTATTAGCTGATGTTAGCATGTATTCCTATGGAATCATATGGCCTATGAGCTAGCATGCTAATTAGCTCAGATAGCTCATATTTATGTGTTTTCATTTCATAACTTTGGCATTGCTGTATATGTCAACATTTACTAAGTAGATGAAATTATTCAAGCTGACTGTTTATTACCATGTGGCCAATCAATGGAGTTGGTGACTTCCAGCTTTCTTCTTGACTCTTCTCCAACTCCACTGTGCTTATTTTTTATTTTATTTATTTATTTTTTATGTGACTTAATTAGAGCCAAGAATTTCTGGAGCTACCATCCAGTTTCTCTCAGTGGTACTTCACATAATGACCCTAAAGACAAATCCTTTATTAAATGCAGGGTTACTGTACACAGTCCTTTATTTATAGTAGTTTTACTCATTTATTTTGTTTTTTTAAACCTCATTTTGGTCCACTTTCGTCTTTAAATACAAGGACATATTGTGAAAACTACTTGAATCCTTCCTATTCGTTACCGTTACCTATAGTTTGGCTCAGTCATCACTTGCAGTAACTGAAATGAAACCACGGAACCTTGTATGAGTAATCAGGAGCATGAAAATAACATGGTAATATGCTGAATTTATTCAATTAAACAGGTAAAAATGCAGATTATGCACAACTGAAATGTCTGTGTACGACAGACAACAGGATTTACCTACTTTGTTTTTGTCCTGCTTGTCCATGTCCATGTGGGCCCCACCTCACTTCCACACTTATGATTTACCACTGGTTTTATTTGAGGACATGTGATGGCTCAGCGTTGATTTCAATTTCAAGCCCTTGTTGTTGCCCTTTATATAAAACACTGGAAACATCTGAGTGTTTGGCTGCAAATGATGCAAAATGACTTGGGTTCAGAAACTGGAGGTTAAACAAAACTGATAAAATTTCTAATATGTGCTTTGTCTAGTAAAATCAAGGCATTTTTATAAAACTATATCATAAACCTCAGGCTATATATTTCCAATAAATAGGGTGACCTACTCCTGCTGTTTTACATGGATTTCTTTTGTTTTGCAGACGGTGCATTGGTGCGTTTTGTCCCTCTTGGGTCTCTGTAGTGGTTTTACTGTTTGCTCATTCGTTTCTCTGTCCCGTTGGCATATTGCACAATGCCCTTTTAGTGAAGGAGAGCTGGCTGGGTGTGAAAATGCCTGTGTTTGTGAAACTTCTTATGCACTGAGGTGTAGGCAACACAGCCCAACCTTAGGGGCGTTTAAGCTTTAAAGGAACACAGACATAATTCACTTATTCCAACAAATTTCTGACCTTCTTTTGGGGACAGAGCTTCAAATGTGACTGCTTCTCACAATGCTGAGCCAGTCATTTCAGTTTGCTAATATCAGCTTTTTCCTCTGTGTTCCACGTGTTGGTTTGTGGCGTACACCGCTTCAGCGTCCCACTCTAACTCAATAAACGGCAACACCGTGATGATATCAAAGCCAATATCGCATTATCAATCACAGCACAAGACGTGACCTTTCCATGGGCTGATGTTATATTGAAGCCTGTGTGTGTGTGTGTGTGTGTGTGTTTGTTTGTCTCTAGGCGGGTTCATTATGTCACTGTCCTCCCAGTGCTGTAAGCCTTATCACTGGTTATCTGGTTGTGTAAACCTGTTTTTGCTACGGAGCAAAGCTTTCCCGTGAACTGAGTTAAAACCCAGTTATTCTGGGCTCTGTTCCAGATGGTTGACAACTCTTTGCCTCACAATCATCAGCGTACCCGACCTTTACATGACCTAATCTGAGTATACCATATAGATGGCTGATAATATCCCTTCAAGGTCATTTTTTTCCCTGCATTTTTATCCCCGTCTCTCCCTCCGTGTGCGTCTGTACTTTTTTTCCTTTGTTTACATCTGTTTTGAGCATACACTTCCACATTTCTGCTCTTTTTCCAGCCTTTGTCATTATGTGCAGTGTTTTTAAATATACCTTGGTCTAGATTTAGCCTGTCTTAATTAATTCCCATGGTAAATGTTTGTTTTCATCTATAGCAGCTCAGATGTGACTGCTATAGAGTACAGAGAGGAGGAGAGAGAAAAGTTCATTAATGTGAATCTAACCCTTTTATACATACTGGTCACTACAGTGGACAGTGATTCCACAGCTGTTCTCTTGTATATTCACTGTTTTGTTGTTTTAGTTCTATATCAGCAAACACAGTGGACGCTTATGCAACATCCGATACACGTAATTCATACACTGGAAATTATTTGGTTCTTACCAAGAAGAAAAAAAAGATAAAACTACTTAAATTTAGAAGTGTTCATAATGTACCTTGTTTTGGGAGTTAATTTCTTCTTTTAAGTGTTTAGCTATACACTATAACCATATTTATAGATTCCACCATTTTAATTTAAGAAATCTTGTCAAGTGAAATTATCTTGCTGCATGGACAGATAATTTTACTTCTTTCATGTACCTTTTCCCTCAACTTTAGTGTTTTTATCTTGTTTTTTTTAACATCTTTTTTTTTTTTTTTTTTTTTTTTTTTTGCAATGTGTAGCATTCCTGCAACTTTCCTGTTCTGGATAAACCTGATATTTGTGTGTAACTGAATTGCTAATTGTTATTAGACTGTAATCAACATGTTTTTTTGTTTTTTTTTTAACATATGGTGCATATTATCTGAGTGAGTAATAATTAATATTATAGTATGTTAAAATGTGTGTAAACATCAGATTAGCAGCACTAAAAAAACAAATATTTCAGTTTTTATACTTTATGTCAGTAAATACAAGTTTCTTTGCTTCAAATATTAAATGCATGGTGTCCAGTTGAGTGGACATTTCACATTCATAAAAAAAAAAAAAAATCATGTTTTTTTTCATTCCTAAAGAGATAAAAAAAAAAAAAAATCTTGATAAGGTTCTCATGAAAGGGTTAAAATTCCATCTGTGGGTGGCAGGAGGAAACGCACAGAAACACCTTACTCACCCTAATGGTGCTCACACATGCTCACTCTCACACAAGCTCACTTATCTATCCATGGTGCACTGATCAGACGCTTAGCTGAGGTAGATTTTCTGTCCGAAGTATGCGACCGGTCGAGGAGACGCAGAGCTTGGGAGAGTAGCTTTGGTTGAGTATGAATAGTAAGGCTAATCTCCCCAGGCCATGGGAACCAACTCGCCACAGGCCTAAGAATATACCGGATTGCTGCTTTGTGTGACAGCCAGAGAGCCGCTCTGCCAGGCAAGACAGTGACCCACAGTGGGAGGGGATTGAGGTCAGTGCGCCACCAAAGCAAGCCCAAGCTTATACAAGGGGACGAAGTTTCATGGAAGAGACAAGTTATTTTAGCGTTCGCACAGAAGCACAGAGGTCAAACCACTTTTAATACAAAGTCGAGCCACTAATATATTACCATCTTTGCTGCACCACATCTCTGAGGCCAAATAGTTTTCACTGCTACATTAATCTGACTCTTTGGAACAGTTTTCCACATCCTCTCCATGTCCAGTGAAAACCACGCATCTCAAATGTGTTGGTTTTGTTTGTAATAACCTGGAGGATTGAGTTTTCCTTTTATGAGGGGAGGAAATCCCCCTCCGTCTTAAGCTCAATAAACTCTTTAAAAGGGTCTTAAGAGAGATGGGAAATGCATCGGTACAAAAATGGAAACAGGGGTTTTTTTTTTTTCTTTCTCTGAGCTCATTAAAAAGTTGACTCTAGAAATGTGTGGTTCTCACCGGATGATAACGCTATAGTGAACCTATACAGTACAGGTGTCAAACATGCGGCCCGGGGGCCAAATCCAGCCCATCAAACGGTTCAATCTGGCCCGTGGGATGAATTTGTGAAATGCAAAAATTACACTGAAGACATGAACAATCAATGGTGTAAAAACGATTTCAACTCAGGTTTCACATACACATAATTAGATTTCAAGTGGATCAGAACCAGTAAAATACTATTGGAATAAACTATAAATAATGAAAAACACACATTTTATCTTTGTTTAGCGTAAAAAAAAAAGTACAATTACATGAAAATGTTTACATTTACAAACCATCCTTTTACAAAAATGTGAATAACCTGAACAAATATAATTTTTTTTGAGGAGAAGTAAGTGCATTTTTATCAATAATCTGCCTGTTTATAAATATTTTGTGCAACTATAATATAAGTCCTAATACACGTGTAATGATAAACTGATAATCTGAGGCAGAATATTAGTAAAAGGCATTGGTTTTTCTTAAAACATTTATTCATGTTATTCAGATTTTTAAGGGAATGTTGTAAAATGTTAACATTATCGTAACATAATTTGAGTTTTTTCACTCTTATTATTTTACTGGTCTGGCCCACTGGAGATCATATTGGAGTGAATATGGCCCCTGAAGTAAAATGAGTTTGACACCCCTGCTATAGAGTGTAATGCACTGCTGTGGCTTCAACTAACAGTATATAAAGTAAATCAAATAAGCTCAACATTTATGTCTTTATTTATTAGGGACAGTGGATATTAATGAACATCTACTACAAATGCAGCTGTAAATATGCCAGGTCGTAGCAACAGCGCTAATCCATCTGTAGTCCATAGACAGGTGAGAAGAAAGGGGGAGGGGCTACTGTGTCATTTGTAGCCACCTGTGGGAGTGGATCTGTCCTTCATTGTGGTTCTCCTCAGGTTCCTCTTTTCCCACTGAGTTTTTTTTTTTTTTTTTTGGAGTTTTTCTTTGCTGAGAAGGAGGGTCTAAGGATGGGGGATGCCCAGGACATTAATCCATCTCCTTCATCTACTGTTTATTTGACTGTTATTTAATCCGGTAAAGCCCTGTGAGGCAACCTTGTTGTGATACAGGGCTCTACAAATAAAGCTGAATTCAGTTGAATTGAAGAAAGACAGCTGACAAAAGCAAAACATCATAAAAACACACAAAACAACACAGTGAGGGTAACCTTCTGATGGTCACAGGCTCGGTTTTGCTTCATCCAGTGTTTAACCCTTTCATACATATTGGTCACTACAGTGGACAGTGATTCCACAGCTGTTCTACTGTATATTCATTGTTTTATTGTTTTGGTTCCATATCGACAAACGCAGTGGATGCTTATGCAACATCCCATAATACACTGTAATTCATACACTGCAAATTATTTGGTTCTTGCCAAGAGAAAAAAATGCTAAAACTACTTAAATTTAGAAGTGTTCATAATTTACCTTGTTTTGAGAGTTCATTTCTTATTTTAAGTGTTCAGCGTTACACTATTTTAATCATATTTACAGATTTAACTATTTTAATTCAAGAAATTTTGTCAAGTGCAATTATCTTCCTGCATCTACAGATACTTTTACTTCTTTTGTGTACCTTTTCCCTCAGCTTTAGTGTTTTTATCTTGTTTTTCAACACCCTTTTTTTACAATATGTACCATTACTGCAACTTTTCTGTTCTGGATAAACCTGATATATAACCTGATATAGCAAAACATCATGAAAACACACAAAATATCAGTGAGGGTAACCTTCTGATGGTCAGAGGCTTGGTTTTCCTTCATCTAGTTTAACCCTCACTTCAGTGGACAGTTATTCTAAAGCTGTTATCTTGTATATTCATTGTTTTATTGCTTTAGTTCCATATCAGCCAACACAGTGGACACTTATGCATCAGCCCCATACACTAACATTCATACCATTACTGTAACTTTGCTGTTCTAGATAAACCTGATCTGCAGTAATACTATTGAGTGTCTAAATTATTATTTTTTTGCATGTTATTTCCATGCAGGTATGTTAAAATGTGAAAAAACATCATATTAGCAGCATTAAAACATTTTTCTTTCATAGTTTTCACACAGCTTATCAATAAATATTGCATATTTCTGTGCTTCTAAAATTAAATGCATGGTGTCCAGCTGAGTGGACTTTTCTGTAACTGCATGAAAAACAGTTCATAAAAAAATCAATCACATTGTTTTTTCAGGAAAATAAATTCTTGATTAAGGCTGTCATAATTAATGCATGGAAGGGTTAAGATGTCATTTGATAGAACCATACTGTATAACTATGAGTGTTTAACTGTTCCAATATTCAATTCCAGTGACTGAAAGTGTAGTTTGTCCAAAAGTAAAACATCTATAGCTGTAAAATCTGGCATGCACATCACTACAGCGATAATATTAATCCAGAACATTATGTAAAATTATGTTAAACATTATGTAAAACACTGACGGGAACCATTTTACTGCGTCATGACTACTACTACTTCTACTCATTTTACTTTAAGTACCTTTTGCAGATGATACTTCAATACTTTTACAGTGTGAGTACTTTTAACTTTTGAAAAAGACTTTTCACTGTGGGTGAACAATCTAAAGCACTACAACAGCCCTGTTTCCTGTGCCTTTGCATATAGAAACACACTGCAGTATGGTATATTAATAATGTATATACAGCATTTGCGATATGCTAGTTGATAATGACAGTATCCTGCACTGGGGAGGTTCATATTGTCCTTCTCAGCTTTTCAGTCAGAACTTGCAAGCAAGCGTTTCTCCTCCCAGGGTGGTTTGTGTGAACTTATTTTTTGCACATTTTAGCTCATTTATTTTTGTAATACATAGTATATTTTGGGCCTTTTTTTTGTGCCGTCTACATCATTTCTTGTATTTGGTAGTATATAGACTTTTTTTCTTTGTTTGTTTTTTCTTTTTTTTTCTCACTTTAGGCTGAACAAAATATAACCCTTGAATGCATGCAAAGTGAAATATATCTGTCTTGATGAACTAGAGCTGAATATCAATACCCACAGTAATAAAAAAAAAAAAAAAATCGTTATGTAGTGGTGCTCACTTCCCTTACGATCGAAGAAATCCTAACAGCATCTGACCTTCAATAATCATCTCCCAACCTGAGAAACGTGTTATTTCTAATTGAATCCTGTCCTTTTGCACCTGATACGACAGTACTGCATGGCAGCCCTTCACACAAGTCACTATCCATAAATTTTTCAATCTGTATTGACTCTACCTGTCAATATTTCTGATACATAAAGAGGCTGTTAAAATTCATGAAGGGTATGGGTGTGAGTCGTAGAGCACCCAAAATGATCACATTCTCAACAACTGTGCAGAATGTCTTTGAAAAGCCGTGCTCCAGTCTGGAGTGGGGGGTACCTAGAGCTTTATCAATATTTATTCAGTATATTTTGTGAGACATAAGCTGTGATGAGACGCACAGAACCTGTAAAAATAAAAAAAATTCTCACTTCTTCTCATCAGCTCGAGCATGAGAGACGAACCGAATCAAAATGACAGAAAGTGAAAGTAGATGAAGGGGAGAAAACAGAAGAATAAGAAAAAAAGAGTGGAGTTTACAGCAGATAGAGACAGGTAGATCTACTGCTCTGCTCCGTCTCTTCTCATTCACTTTTTATGACTCATATTCACTCAGTGCATTGTGCCATAAAAAGTTTACCCGAGCAAAAACAAAAGAACACGTTGTCTCTTCGGCTTCAGAATATTTCAGGTCAGAAATATCACAGCTGAAATAAAAAGAAGTTTCTAGTTAACCCATTAAGACCCAGTGCTACTTTTGTGGCAGTTCCAAAATGTCATTTTTCTCCCCTATTTAACCTTTCTTTAGTCATTTATCACCATTTATTATAGCATTATTCACCATATTTTTTGTTTTTGATCATGGATTTCCCTATTTCATTTACTGATCATGTAGATGTTCATAAAAACTCAGAGTAAAGTCAAGGATTATTATATAAGATATAAGAAAATGTAACTTTTTAAGCAAAATTGATCATTAACTGAACATAAACCATGTCTCCATCCACTGTAATTGATCCAACGCCATAGGTTTGATTTTAGTTACCAGTGGATGTTTGGGTCTTTTTAGGTTAACAAGCATTAACCCATAAAAACCTGGTGCTCTTTTTGTTTCACTTCCCAAATGAATCTTTAAGTGATTTATCAGTATTTACTGTAATATTATCACCAGTATTTGCATTATTTCAATGTAAATCACATGTTTTGCTATATTTAATTCACTGATCATGTAGATGTTCATTAAAGTTTAGAGTAAATTTGTAGGTTTTTGTATCTGAAACAGAGAAAACTGAAGAAAAAGTGGCTTTTTCAGTAATTATATTATTAAGCACTCAGAGAGCACAAACCTCTGCCAAGCAGCACAGTTCCCCCACATATTGTGACTGACACCCCCGCAATATTACTCCTACATTTGGTTTTTATCTATTTTATTAGATTCCTGACACTGGAAACATACCCACAGAAATGTGAATTACATGCTGCTAACAAAGAAATGAACAAATCCACATTTC
>JAPSES010078822.1:5520-21767 GCA_029822895.1 Maxillicosta whitleyi | reverse complement strand
GCCACACCGAATCACTTTCACATGTTGATTTGGCACTATTTTTTGTGGCTACATTGAGATATATAGCACAGAGAACCTTTCCCAAGGGTCCACCTGGGTCTCGAACCAGCCATCTTCCACACCAAAGTCAGTGGCGTTAACAACTGAGCTACACAGTAAAGAAGTATGATAACACATAGTAAATATAGAATACAATAGGAAATGGAAATTGTAAGTATAAATATGTCACATTTATAGTTGAGCAAATATTCCGAGTTACATAAACACCTGAAAAACAATAAAGTACATAAAGGCATAAACAACTTAAACACTGTATTAATCTATTGTTTTAATTTTGTGTTATTAAAGTAGTGGGTCATAAAGCTGAAATTGCTGTAATTATCATTACTTCACAGCTCTTTGCCTCTTAAACTTAATCATTTTTGTCTTTAGAGCTCATTTACTACATTAGATATTAAAGATAACATGTCCTGCTCTACTTTTACAGCTCCATAGGTGTAGTATATGCTTCTACTGCAGGAAAACACAGGGAACAGAAGTTTTAAGACAAATGACCTTTTCATACTCTTCCTCTACTTTTACCCTCATCACAGTTATGCAAAACATGACATTCGGTGACCTTTCACAGCTGCTGCTGATTCAGTATGCAGTACCTCAGCTCTTGGCAGGCCTCATCAAAAAGCTCCATCTCAATCTGCTGGTGTCACTGCATGGTGCTCTGCCAGCTCCGCAAAATATTCCAATCTTAGTGTTTAACAAAGCCATCTGTTGTTCTTCGGTCTCGTCTCAGATCTGCAATTGATGTCTTTTTTGTTCTTTCATTAATGTTCCATAATCTAATTAGACTGTTATTATACTTATTTTGCTGAAAGGAACACACTATAACTACCACACAATGCAGAAAATGTAGAAAACTTACCATAATAGAAATAAAAATGAAAGTTTTTTTTTTTCAAGAAATAGGTGAGTTACCATTGAGTTACCTCAGTGTGGTGATTTATTAGGACCCAAGTAATAAAGTAATTGATCAACAGGTAGTAGAGCCCCAAAAATGAAAACTTTAAAAGTGCATTTCTTTCTAAACTAAGGATTCAGCAATAGTACCATTTGTGCACAGCTTGCATTGGTGAGACATTTGCACACAGGAAGGTAAGTCCTGGTATTAAAATGGCTAAATCCTCACAAAGCCAAACAGGACTACTGTATTGCCAAGGCTAAATCTACACCAGATGTGCCATTTTCAGATTGCAGATCCCAGTTTGGATGTTGTTTTCAAAGTAGACTTGGAAAATAATAACAGGTGGACAGCAGAAGTGAAGAGAATGCTGACAGAAGCGGTCACCCAATAGTAAGTTTGTTCAGACTAGTGACACTCTAGTCTAACTCTAGTCATTCACAAACCTGCACCTCGGATAACAAATTCCACATACTACAATTGAATTTAGTTTGAGAGGAATATCTCACATCCTGAACAAAATAGAAGTGCATTCAGAAAGGACAGATTTCACATTTATACAGTGTCTTAAACCATTTTAGGACTGCCATTATACAGTTGAGCTCATAAGTTTACATACTCTGACAGAATGCGCATGGGACGATCTTGGATGTTTCAACATGACAATGACCCAAAACACAAGGCGACGTCAACCTGTCATTGGCTACAGCAGAAAAAAGTGAAGGTGTAGGCGTGGCCATCTCAGGCTGCTGACCTCAATAAGCCACAAACATGCAGTTCATGCACGAAAACCCAAAATCTTAAAGGAACTAAAGGTTAGGTTGTTTTTTTAAAGAGAATGGGCAGCTTTACCATCTGACAAAATAAAGCGACTCATTCACATCTACTACAAAAGACTCACATCTGTCATTGATATTAAAAGAGCCAATAGAAAAGATTAAGAACTAGGGTGTGTAAACTATAGATCAGAGTCATTTGGATAGTTTCTGTTGTCAGTATGATATAAAAAGAGCAAACACAGAATCACAAATTCTGCTAGGGTATGTAAACTTATGAGCACAACTCTTAACAGGCCACCAGGGTATTCATGTTTTCTTTGTAATAAAACAGAAAATGTCTTTTTTCTAATTCTTTTTCATCTTTGTTTTCAGGAAGAACTTAACTTTCAATATCTGACCATTAATTATCATTATTATGAATAATAAATGCACAAAACTGTGATTTAGTAAAAAAAAAAAAAAAAAGGTTTACATCTGATCAAACATGGTTTTTTGGTCTTATACATTCTGTATTTATATTATGGCTTCAGATTTTTTTTAATTATTTCCAGGCATTTTTTAGCCTGTGTTAAAGTCTTTGAAACAGTTCTACTTGTAATAGTCCCATATTGCTGCCGTAAAGTGTTATATAATGTCATAAAGCTCAGGATTTCAACTTTTTGATGCCATTTGAACAAATTATGACCCATGTTTTCCTCTTTTTTTTGTCAGTTGCCATCACCGGTAAGTCTAACTAACTATTACCATGATGACAAAGGTTTTAGTTATAGTTTTGACAGGTAGAAACCACTCCTCAGTGATAGAGAAAGGGAACAAGATGGCGTTCTCCTCCCCTTTTTCATAGATATGAACCAAAATTCCTGGGTTCATTCTTGTCCAGTGCCCTTACCTCACTGCAGCAATGAAGGTAGTTTTTGCGTAATCCTGCTGACAGACAGACAGACAGACAGGCAGACAATCATAAAATAACACCAAAAATATCCTCATTTATGAGTGAACTGAACCTTTAACCTTCATAACAGAGGATTTACAGCGTCTATGTAGATAATGTGCTGTAAGCAGGGATATGTACGCAGCATTAAACTGTTATCAGATTGAAAGCACTTTAAAGTCATTATCAAAGTGGGTCACAGTTAGTTTAATTTAATGTAAGATTACCCATGAGCTGTTTATAGACAACAGTGGTTGCTGACTGGCTTTATGATGCCATCGTCTCCTTGCAACAGGATCCTGGGTCTCTCCATCTTATTTAATATGCCTATTCTGCTCATTTTCCAGCTGCGATCCTTACCACATAACACTGTGATGGCCCAATAAAAAAACAACGACTTACAGCATGCTCTGATCTTTATGGTTTCAAAATAAAGTTGAAATACACCCCAGTGTCCACTTAAACCCACTGCAGATGTCCACAGCCTGTCATGAACAAACACACGCAGGCTGATAAGTATTAATGCAGACAGACGTTGAACAGAGCACTTCCTTTGATTGCGATTTTCTTTTTTCACCCTTTTTTAATCTCTACAGTGTATTTCTATGTATGTATTTCTCCACTATATATAGATTAGACCAGTACGGGCATAACTCCACTGACTTTTTCTTTAAGAATTCACTTAAAACTGACCTTTTCAGGCCGGCCTTTAGCCTGGGTTGATGATTTTTTTTTCCTTTTTGGGCTTGTGTTATTGTCTGTGTTCTGTTTTTATCTTGTTGTATGTATGACATTTTATTGTTAACTGTAAAGCACTTTTTGGTTTTATCTGTGAGAAGTGATATGCAAAGAAAATTAACTTATTTGCTTACTTACTTGAGATGTCAAGGACACTGAATAATATGTGGACACACGCACAAACACTCAGAACATTTGCGTGTGTGTGCTTTTGTCATGTTGCGTTGTCCTGGAAACCTTTTGTTGGTCCACCAGCACACAGCACCTCATCCTTAGGGAGTTGTTGTTTGGCTCTGTACAGATATACACAATACTTTTATCTGAACTCTGTAGATGTAAACCATTAAATAACCCACACTTGCTCTTTCTGAACCTCCAGGGAAACCAGATCCTGAGCAGTCTCTCCCTGGATGAGTACAAGACCACTCTGAAGATGATCGAGAGGGCTATTCTGGCCACCGACCTCGCGCTGTACATGAAGTAAGTACCAAACGTCAAGCGCAGATGGAAGTCGGACTGGAGAGAGACGGTGAGAGGGGGTCGACGTAGACGGTCTGTACAGAAAAGGACCACGGGGTTAAAATTCAGTTGTGATAATTGTAAGTGGATCAAACTGCATCACTACAAGAACTTTATGGAAGTGAAAAACAAATCTAAAATAAGATCCAGACCTGAAAATGTGTTCTCAACTAGTAGATTGTGATCCTAAATACCACAAAAATCTATTTAAATGCTTATTAATATCATGTCGGGCCTTTATTTTGACAGAATTAAAGGTGACAGGATAAGTTCAGCAAATATTGTAGATGAGAGGTAAGTAAAGGAACCAAAACTCAAAACCACCAAAAATGAAATGGAATTTACAATCAAATCTGTGAAAATACATTTTTATTATATTCATTTCATTCATTTTCATAAAACTCCACAGTGTTCAGTTTTGATGTCACTCATGAGCATCAGTAATGTGCTCTGAATTCATGGATGAAAATGTATGTCATTTTTTTTATTAGTTGAGTATTATTGAGATTTACAACCTATTGTTAAAAATAAACCCTTCTTTGCTTTGATTTCTATAAAAGTGGGTGTTTATTTAATGATTAGACTCTAGATAACCATAGATGAAATCCTACATGCATAGTTAACTTTTAATAAATACATGCTGTGTATGTTTATCTGTATGTATTATGTATAGCAGCAAACAAAGCTGAGAAAGATGAAAAAATGGCACAATATACAACTTCAAAAGTCATTATTTGGTGACCTGTACGTTCTCTATGTATATTTAATAAAGCAGTATTACCTTATCATATTACCCTTTGAATATTATAGGACTGTTGACCTTCATGTTGATCAGATAGCCTCCATTTATATGTCACTTGTTATTAAGAAAACTCACATTTGCACACCTGAAAATAAGTTATATTCAGGACAAATGTTATCACTAATTTAGAATAAAGAAATGTTTGTAATTCTTTTATTAATGTTCAGCTGTCTATAAACTAACAGCTTTCTAATAAAGGCTTTTCAATGTGTTATAATCTAATAATTAATGTGTTTATGATCCTATTATTAACATATAATAAGTTGAACAAGTGGTGACAGGCTCAACAAACCTCACCCCCCTGGTGATGTCAGCATACCAATTGCCTCTATGTATGTGCCAAGATTGAAGTAAATTGAAACAAAATTGGTGTTTTTATAGACATTAAAAATGCCGCCCATTATAACTAAATGGGAATAAAGAAAGATTTTAAAAATTCTGACCTTTGACATACTTTTCCCAAAATGTCATCAGATCTATTCTGAGTCAGTGGCAATCTATCAACCTTATTTGGTATGAATTCACTTAGTTTTGCTGCTAAAGTGTTAACAAACAAACAAACAAACTAAAAACAATAGTCCTGCCTCCCTTTGGGGAATGGGGTAATACATTTTTTGTATGGACTTAAAGGGGCCTAATGGTTAACTATTAACCCATGTTTTATTAAAATGACCTTAGTATACTACCCTATGTAATAATTTGCTTAGGAGATTTAGACAAATATTGGGCATATTTGTCTAAATCTCCGAAGCAAAATAAGACTTTGAGTAAGAGAGAAATGAAAAATGTGATAATCATAATATTTTAGTTTATGAGTTTTCCTTCTTCCTTCCTCTGTTCAGTTTCGTTACTTGGTGTACCTCTGTGCTTCATGTTTTATTTAATTTTATTCTTCTTTTAGTCTAGACAGTGCGTGGCAGAGGAAGGAAGCAGGTTATATATGGGGATAATTATATGCTTTATCATTGTGTGTGTGTTTGTGTGTTGCCAGGAGGCGAGGGGAGTTCTTTGAGCTCACCAAGAACAGCCAGTTTGTTTGGGAAGACGAGCATCACAGAGACTTGCTGAGGTGATTACATTTGGTGGATGATCTAAAGTACTTTTGAGAGAATTTAATCTGTTATTGTAACTGTGAATGAATCAGATGCAGATTTGATCGCTCATAGGCATCAATGTTTTATGACACGCAGTTTGTGTGTATTAACATGTCCCCATTCAGGTCGATGCTGATGACTGCATGTGACATATCAGCCATCACCAAGCCCTGGCCGGTGCAAAAGAGGGTAAATATACGATCTCAATATTTGTATTTATTCTGTTTAATTGGAACAGTTAATCAGGATTGGTTTTCTAACCACAAAATTACCTTTGTTTTGTTTGCTGTTCATGAAGTGACATTATCACACCATCCACACTCTGCTCTAATACTTTTTGTCCATTTCATAACATGCTAAAGAGGAACAAGTAAACACAACATATTATGTGTTATACTGATAGAATTCCACTGAAATTAGCCATTGTTGTTCCTTTCTTATAAAAGCAATTATGCAAAAAAACTTTCAGGTGACAGAACCATTAGATTAGAACATGTCTTATTTGTGTATCAGTTGTTTTTTTTATACAGCATGTAATAGCAAAACAGTAACTAAAAAGGGAAGAAAGTTACATTAGTATGAGTTTATTAAGTTAATATTAATGCTGCGCTTTTCATGTCATGTTGTTCCTCTTAAGGTTTTGCATCCATCAAACAGTTTTAGGTTCATTTTTACCACTTTAACTCTGTAAAGTCTGAACCATTAAATCACTGACAGAAAATTCCTGTTCTTTGAAACTGGAGCCTTTATTGGTTCTTCTGAACAACCCTAAACTTTTTTTTTTTTTTCAAATATCAATTTCCATATATCAGTTTGAATTTTGTATCATATTTGACACATCGGGTCTCAATGCTCAATTATTTTTACTTTATACGTTTGGTAATTCCCTTTCTAAATTGGCAAAGTTCTGCCTCTTCCCTCATTAATGACATTCTCATAGTGTCACTGGAAAGGCCTCTGGTGAATGAATGCCTCCCCTCTGGTGGATTACCTGTGTATTGCATGTATCTAAATGTATACATCAGGTTTTTCACACACACCCCAAAAAAAACCCAAAAAAAAAACTTGACTTACTTTCAAGCAAACACATACAAAAAAGTACCTGTGAGATTTAGGTCCAATCCAACAGAGACAAGCTATGTTTACAGGGTTCCAGCCTGTCCTGGAAAACCTGGAAAATTATTGACAAATTTTCTGGTCATGGAAAACATGGATAATGAGTGAAAAAAAAAAAGTTATCTTGGAAAATTATTTATCCTCCCGATGTCTTATGACCTTGTGTGCCTAAATTGAGATGAAAAAAGGAAATAGTTTTTCAGTGATTTATTAAAAATATACAAATATTTTTTAGAGGAAGTGCAGGAGAGAAAATAATAGAGAAGAGAAAGTTGAGTTGGGAGTTGCCCAGTTGAACATTGTAACTCCAGTTTTTCAGACTAATGAAATAAAATATTCCACTAGTCCTGGTACATTTAAAATCTTACTTTTAAGTTTAACCCATGAAAACCCAGTGCTACTTATGCGGCAGTTCCAAAATATTTTTCTGTCTATATTGAACTTTTTAAAAGTGATTTATCACCATTTATTATAATACGATCGTATGTATTTTGCTTTTTTTTTTTTTTAGTACAAATCATGTATTTAATTCATCAAATTAATTATAAAAGCTCAGATTAAAGTTAAGGCTTATTGTATCAGAAATAAAGAAAAGACAAGAAACTGTGACTTTTTCAGTTAATATATAAATAACTGAACTGATAAAACAAGTGTGTCCATTCACTGTCATTCATCAAACTCCATTGGTGAATCAGTGTTCTAGAAGATGATGATGTTTCCGTGGTAACTACCGAGCTTTTGAACATCCAAATGGGTCATATCTGATGACCATGAAAAGGGGGCAAACTGTATTTTACACCAATTATTCACACACATTGATCAGATTAGTGGATCAACAGGTATTGAACAGTTTTGATCAGTAGATGGTTTTGGTTGCCAGCAGGTGTTTGGGTCTTTATGGATTAAATTTTAAGTGTCATCAGTATTTGTTGTATAGCAAAAACATCCCAGTCAGTGTTTTACTATATAAAGTGTCCACTTCATTTTACTGCTACATTCATGTACATGTGAACCACTGTATAGGATGGGATTGACTCCCTCCAGTGCAGAGTTGGGACAAATCTCCATTTACAGTGATGTGAATGTTCAGTGAAGTCTAATGGGACTGTTCAGACTGAGGCCAGATCAGAGTAGACAACAGAGTTTCAATGATCAGGTTCTATGTGATGAAAAAAAATAGATAGTCAAATACGAGTGAACAGGTCAGCCATTGGTTCACTATTGGAGCTGCACAATATGTCATTAAAGCATCGCCTGCACAATAGTGACAACGCAGGTCCTGCAATGTAGGGGGCACATGAACTCAACGTGTTCTCATCTTAAGTTCCACCTGGGTACCTGACACACGTTGCACACGGCGATCCGCTAATCACAATAGCTGTTTATGAGTTTGATAAAGCAGACCACGCCCCTGCACGTGGGTCGCTGGAAACAACATTGAAAAATGAGCAACAAACAAGACAAAATTGCAAAAAATGAGGACTCCGTACCAAAAAGAAAAGCAATGTCAGTTATCTGGAATTATTTCAGCTACAAGAAGGATGATACTGAAACACATGTTTGTGTTAACGGTGTCTTCCACCTGTCGCCACAAGAGGAAACGCAACTAATTTGTTTGACCATTTGCGTCGGCACCGCACAGCTATTACATCCTCCTGTGTAGTTCTTCATATCTCAATATATACATATATATACTGTAGTGTTTAAAAATAAATCACAATAGTTTTTTTCAATATCGTGCAGCTCTAGTCACTATGCAAATGTAACCATACTGTCCAATAGTGTAGTGTGACGGCACATGTTTTAGATCTCGTTTGGATGTTGTTTGGATACAACATTCATGATATTATGAGTGAATTGGGCTCATGCTGACGGACAGAAAGCTGCTGAACGGCCCTGTGGTGAATGACAATTTCACGCACAGATTGTTCCACCTGTGACCACAACACGGTCCATGAAGCCGCTGCATCAGTGTCACGCATTTGATTCTCTGACGCGTCTCTTTTCAGTTTTATTCAAACACTTACTCTTATCTCCATGACCCCTTTTTGTTCTTCTCTCACTCATTTGTTCCTTCCCTTTGCTTTTCCATCTGGACGGTGTCTCCATCCGTTAATTACTCAGGTGATCCTTGTTAGTCTGCATCTCATTATGGCACCACTGTGTGTGTGTGTGTGTGTGTGCGTGCGTGTGTGTGTGTGTTTGTGTGTGTGTGTGTGTGTGCGTGCGTGCGTGTGTGTGTGTGTTGACAAGTGAAATCTCATTAATAAAAACAGCTGTGTCCCCGTCCTCAGATAACACCTTGACAAACTTTAAGCCCAGTAAACATGCACACGCTCTAACACCTCGCTCTGAGCTCGTTAGCATCGGTCACAAATGGATAATATACAGACGTGGCCAAAATTATTACAACACCTATTTTGCCTCCAAAACATGATTTCATCTTATAATGTTCATGAAATTTACAGATGCTTTGAACGCAACAAATATCAGATGGGGTGAGTCCTACTGTTTTTATCCAGTGATCACACAAGGAAATAGAATTTAATAGAATAGAACATACTTAAATAGAATTAAATAGAACAGAATAGAATAGAATTAACTATTATAGAACAGAATAGAATAGAATCAACTATTATAGAACAGAATAGAATAGAATAGCCTTTATTGTCATCGTGTGTACAGTTAAATTAGTTAAATTACTCCAATAAAGACCAACAATATTAACAAAATGCCAATACTTAAAGCTGTGTACACTAGAAAATATCAAAATCTTACCAAAATAATTGGTCTTATCTTACCAACATTTTTTTTTTTTTTTTTTTTTTTTCTTTAACAAAGAAAAAAAAAAATCAATGGAACAAGTGAAAATTATAATGGTAAGATTTCTTGAAATACGATTTTCAAGGTCTATTGTCTAAAAATAAGTTTTTGTATCTCACTGAAAATGTACTCTTTAGGTGATTATGTCTTATCTTAAGTGTGATGAGATATTTTGACTAAAAATGAGAAAAATACACTTGGTAAGATTTAGATTTTTAAAGAGTATGACGTTCATCATAAATTTTTCATCAAATCTGTAGTAATCTGAATAACCGCATAAATATCACAAATCCATTAGTCTTCCCATGCTTTCACACCTGAATCACTCCCAGTGAACATGTGTACTCCATCACAGACAGTCCATTTTTTTACATACCAAACTGAAACATAAACCATAACTTTTTATTTATTTTTTTTAATTCCACGCAGCTGCAGCAGCGAGAAGCAGTGAAGTCGCTTGCGTGTTTGTTGCTGCTGTAGCCAGACTGTGACTGCGTGAAATTCCAAAGAAGCCTGTCTGTCCATTCAACAACATAATCTGCACCAAACTTATACTGTAGATGCATCAGGGCATGGAGCAGAAACCTGTAGAAAATAGATGACCATGACCTACTTTTTCTAGGTCAAATGGCCTCGTGCAGTTTTAATATCAGCGTACCTTCAAATATAAATATGTATGTGATAAGTTTTACACAAAGACAATCTAATCTAAATCATAGGGCAGTAACGTTCAACAGAATCTTACACTAGATTTGGCTGTGGGGTATTAAAAGTGTGCAGCACATTATGTTTACTTACTGTAACACCACATTCAGTGAATTTTGTTAAGTGTGACATGACCTGGGAGAGCCTGGTTTTGTGGTATGAAATGACCCCAATGTTAGCTCCTCATGCCTCCACCTTGATTCACATAAATAGCATTCAATAAAACCACCAGGGTCAGATGTTACCCTTGTGTCTGCAACTATTCTCCAGAATCAACAGTTTGAAATACTTTCATAAAACCACAAATGCAACGTCTGTTTCTGTTATTGGAAGTCTAATGAAGCGGTCCAAGCCCACTGCAGTTGCTTTGACATGGAACATTAGCTAACTTTCTTTGCTATGTGAATGTAAAAAAAAAAAAAAAAACTTTTTGGTTTCTGACTGACATGAGGCAAAGTAAACAAAGACAAAGTCACTTAGCCTCACCAGTTAACATTTGCCTCATGCTTAGTGTTGGTTTTAGTCAGTTATAATAAGCTCTCCCTCTGGATACATCCCCTACAGCTGCACAGTGCTGAGCCTTGATTACAGTCTCAGTCAGTGAATTGTACATGTCACACACACACACACACACACACACACACAAAGAAACATTTCCATATGTTTTCAAGACATTACATTGACTTAAATGAACTGTCCGATTCAATGATTTACAATATGACAACCTGTGTTTTGTCCTCAGAAGTTCGCTGAGTCCTCACAAATAACAGTGTAAACATATTAACATCTCCCATAATATATAACACACACAACCACACACACAACACACACACAGAATGATGCTGATTGGCGCTTGAGGCTGCAGTCAGATCTCATTTTCCTCTCTGTAAACAGACGGAGTCCATTACCTTGCTGTGTCTGCCATTTGTTCAGCAGACTTGCTCAGTTTTCTCTTTCTTTCTTTCTCTCTGTATTTTTTTTAACTTACTTTTACATAAACGCCAATTATACTTTATATATACACTGTTATTTCCATTTATTTTATTTCTTTTTCTCTTCCTGCTCTACACATTTTCCTTTCTTTGCTGCAAATATATTGTTTTCAGTTATCTGTGTGTAACTCATTTAACTCTTACTGTCCATCTTTACATGCATTAATGTGGACTTTTACCTGTAACATAAGACACATTTTGACTCATGACATCTTCTGTTCTGTTTAAGAAGCTGACCAAACTCACCAGTTTCTTTCCTCTGACACAGATTGCGGAGCTGGTGGCCACAGAGTTTTTTGAACAGGGGGATAAAGAGAGGGAAGAGCTGAACATTGAGCCCAGTGTAAGTTCTAACAATCATTTCAGGGCTTCTTTGGGTCATTTTAGATCAGGGGAGGCCTATTCATTTTCTCATGAGACCATATGAGAAACTTCGGTAGTTGTTAAGGGCTGGAACCAATACACCTGCAGCTCTGCTCATTATATATCACTATAAAAACAGTAAATGACACAATGCAATGATACCAGGAAAACGTGGAGTACAGAATACAAATATTTCAAGAGTATTTACAAAAACACTTCGGACAAGTGTTACCAGGCACAACAAACCCCACCCCTCGCACATATTGTAGCTTATTTTGGCATCGATCCAGCTGATGTCATCACGTCTATGCATGTGTTGATGCCAGTGTATCAATTGTCTCTATATATGTGCCAAATCATGTTTTTATAGACATTTAAAATTTTGCTCATTATAAGTAATGGGAGCAAAAAAAGATGGTGAAAAATTCATGAAAAATTGGAACTTTGACCCACTTTTCCCTAAATGTAATCGGATCTATTCTGGGTCACTGGCAATCTATAAACCAAATTTATGTATGAATTCAACCAATAGTTTTGCTGCTAGAGTGTTAACAAACTAAACTAAAAACAATACCCCTTGCCTCTCCTTCAGGGGTGGGGTAAAAATGTGCAAAACCAGCTCCACATTAACTTTACATGACAAACAATAAATGCATCCAGCTTTGTTTGTCAGTTCTTTTTTGTCTTTACCTCTGACTTCAGTGAGAAAATATTTAGAAGTCCATGTCATGTTAAAAACCCTGCAATCTGAATCACTTTCATTTTTGACATCTTCATCGGCTGAAACTGACCAACAAACCATTGAGTGCATGAGCCTTATACTAAGTATGCAAAATATGTGGGAAAAAAATTTTCATTTACCAGATCCTTCAAAAATAAAAGCAGTGATGTTGTATTGGTTCTGTTGATCGTGATGATGCATAATTGCATTGACTTTTAATTTGCCAATGACCTCATGTGTCCAGTCAGGCTATCAGGCCACATGTGGCCCGTGGGCTGTACAATGTCCAGGTCTGTATTGGATGATGGGAAGTTGAAGTAGTGATGTTAAAGGAACATCTAGGGTAACCAAGGATACTTCTGGAACTTGGCTCATTTGTATGTTAGTGTGATCACATACTATGTCCTGTAGCTTAGAAGGCAAGGCAAGAGGATTTTAAACATTTTAAGTAATTCTTTTGGCATTTATTTTAACATTAATACGTGGAACATATGGATTTATGTTTTTGTTGTTTTGCTCTTTGCTATAAATTGCAGCAAATCAACCATGATGCACTTGGTCATCATGCAAAAAGTCCTACCTTTGAGTGGAAATGCATCATGGTCTTGGTGTATTTAAGGGCAAACCAGAGGCTGATCTGATTTAAAGGAGTCTTATGGGAGACGTGACTCAATTTCCTGAGTAAACATTTATTTTGTGAAAACTGTTGTTTCTGTAACAATGAGACATCCTCTATGTTGATCTCATCCATAAACTACAAAATGATGACCTAACACTAACGTAATGATCAAATCATGGACCAAACACTCATGGACTTTATCAAAACCAATGTTAAAAACAACTAAAAAACCCAAATGCGTCACTAATTTCTCCCACCATGGGTTAGAAATCCACTCTGCTAAAGCACAAAACGAACTGTCATGAACATTAAGGGAAAGTTAAGTGATACTTTGGTTCACAGTGATACAAGTCACCAAAGCTTAAGCTAATTAGATGCAAGTTAGCTGCTATATTTTCATCTATGGTGAAACCGCTAACTTGACGTCTTAAGTTAGAGGACGTTCGCTTGGATTTTTGCCTAAATCAATTCTAAAATTCCAGATCCTTCCAGGTCTGTGGCAGTCACTGTATTTATAATTATCACTATTTGAATTAAAATAAACTATGGTCAGCCTCAAGGATAACATGTGGGTCCTCTAGAGTTTTCAGTGCACATTCTAAATGTCTGAGCTATACAGATGATACGCAAATGTATGTTTCCATAATCATGTTCTAATGTGAATCATTCTCATGCAGTTTATCTTTTCACCTTCAATTTTAGGACCTAATGAATCGTGAGAAAAGAGATAAAATTCCCAGCATGCAGGTGTCCTTTATTGATGCCATCTGCACTCAGCTGTATGAGGTAATACTTCTAATTCACACTGTACCTGATGAATAACTGGAAAAACACCTTACCATTGATCCAGTTTTTGACATTTACAAAAAAGCCAGACTCACATTGTAAAATTATTGGTGTGAATGTGTTTTGGGATGTTAAATGAATGGTGAACATTGTCTCTATGAACAGGTGTTTTTCTCTTTATCCTTGTCGCAGACCCTGGCTGGCATGTCGGAGTATTGCTCCCCATTGTTGGAAGGATGTCAGAAAAACCGGCAGCATTGGAAGCACTTAGCAGAGGAGTGTGAGAAAGAAATCGTCAATGGCTTGGTGTGACCGCATCAACATTTTGGCATCTACACCAACACCATTTTCTTTTTTCTGTCCAGCCTGGTCTCACTAAAGTTCATGAAATTAGCATGATATCTAAAAACAGTGAACAAAACAAGCATTATTCATCATTAAATTCAGGCTTAGATTTTAGGACACAAGGCTACCCAAACCTAAAAGACTAAAACTTTGACCTGGTCTTATCTTCTGAGTTCATTAGTAATCAATCTCTCATACTACTTTAAAGTTGCCTCATTGGATCTCATATCATGACTGACCCTTCGCTAAGCCACAGTTTTGTTTGTGATGTATTGTTTTCAGCAAATGTCAATGAAATATTCCCAAAAAAGTTGTAGTTTTGTAATAATAGTACTGAAATTTTAAAAGAGGACTATAAAATAACCTGAGAGCGACTCTGACAGTATGATTTGCCAACTAATAACTGTTTGCTCGAAGTAAAATGCTAACGCGAGCTAACTTAGCACTCAGTTGAATGCTTATTAAAAGTTGCTTATATTTGCTGATGTATTTAGTAGTTCAGTCCTTTTTCAGGCTGAATAAATGTACATCAAGGTAATAGAAACATGATCAGCTGTCATTGTCCGTGAACAAATAAGCTAACCTAGTTAGCATCTTAGTTGGCAGTAAACCAGTTTTAAGGCCTACACAAACTTTGCAAGAAGAGAGAAATTTGTTCTTTTTTTTTTTTTTGAGGTGGCACGAACAAGAAGAAACTTAGTTCGGGTCATTTTTTTTTTTTTTACTAAATAAGAAACTTGAAGCATCAAACTCATGGGAAGTCCACTTTTCTGGATTAACCACGCCCACTTCAAATTCTGACCAATCACATAATAACTATTGGACACCACCCAAGAAAAAAGTGCAAGCCAGTGACATGCGGTCATGATAAAACAGAAAAAAGTACATAAAATAAACAGTAATATTTTCCACTGATCTGAATTTTCAGTATGACTACATGTTTTGGACATTTTAATTAAGTAAAAATCACTGAATTTGAGTGTTTCATGATAAAATATAGGGCAGAAATCCCAAGTGAGGCACCGGAGAGCTTTGCCTCATATCTGACTGCGATTCAATACAAACTGGGTCACATGACACATGCCCCGCCGTGCCTGATTCTGTTCCTCAGCATATCGTTAATATGGACTTTACAGGAGAGGCAGGCAGTACTGTGCCTCACCTCAAGGGGGCGTACGTGAACTGACAGGTGCTTTAATGCTGCTGATGCTGATGGGTTATGAAGCATCACCAGTTACATGATATTAGATGAAAAGTGAAATTAGATACTCTTCAGTTCTTACAATTATAAATCGGACTCAAGAGAAGTCGGTGCCTCACCAGCCATAAACCTCACCGCACGTCACTGCTACAAGCCAAGAATGACTTCATTCTGGTCTCACAGCTCTGGAAGAGAACAAATTTCTGTGTTCTTGCAGAGTTTGTACCGACCTTTATTGATCCTGTCATATTGAGCATATTCATCTGTCTGATACCTTCTGATATTTTAGAAACATTGTTCTTTCCTTTGAAGTATCTCATTTATATCTGACCCTTTAGTTACTATTACGTCATCATATACAGATAAACTCCTGTCGTAAGTTCTCAGTCATCGTCCAATTAAAAAACACGCATTATTTCTTATTCTGTCTATACATGTCCATGTCAACGAGGATATTTTCAATCTAGATATTATTACTTGTAAGATCTAAAGCTCTCCCGCACTGTTTAATCTGTACATATTCCCCTTCAGAGATGATAAAACACATCCTTCTGAAGTTACTGTCAGATTTACAGGTTGCGTATGAACACTGCCTCAGCATTTTCACTTCTGTTAAAAGCTTTGACAGGCCTCACATTTGATCCTCAGGGCTCAGCGAAGGCTCAGTTTGAACCGTCAGATCTAACCGTTTTGTGGTGATCAATACACTTTAAGGCAAAAAACAACAAAATAAAGCAAACCAGATAGGAAAAAAGCAG